>PVIC010042116.1:0-15924 GCA_004025085.1 Thryonomys swinderianus | reverse complement strand
AGGAAGACAATTTGTACACAAGGTGATTATATGAAACTAATTTTGCAGGTGGTGACCTTTTAAAACAAGGTTTTGCTTTTTTCTTTTCTTTTTTGCTTCTCCTTTTATAGTGCTCGGAACATCATTTTTGTCCCTGACTTTTGTTGTACCAAGGCCAGCAGGTGATGCTAAATCAACTCAAGGAATAATAGTTGGATCAGAGATCATATTAAAAAATTATATCACGGGCCGGAGGGTTAGCTCAGTGGTTCCAGTGCCTGCCTCGCAAGCGCAAGGTCCTGAGTTCAATCCCCAGAAACCACGTACAGTGCTGGGCGTGGAGACTCACGCCCACCAGCAATCAATACCGCATACCACAGTGTCAGGCGTGGTGGCTCACGCCTGCCATCCCAGCACTCGGGAGGCAGAGACAGGAGGATTGCTGAGTTCAAGGCTTGCCTGGGCTACATAGTGAGCTCAGAGCCAGCCTGAACTACAAAGCAAGACCCTATCTCAAAAAAAAATTATATCACAATATGACATGAATACTGTCCAACGAGGTCTGAAGTTTAGAAAGTTCAGTCCATGGTTAATTCATTTAATTCTGACTCAATGGACAGGAAGTGAATTTTGGAAAGGAGCCAGGCAAAGAAGAGGAACATTATAGTTTAGCAACTAGTAAAGAACTTTGTTAATGTTCTAGAAAGCTAGTTTTCCCGTATATGCCAGATAGATGCATAGCAGCTTTGCATTCAATGACTTTTGATATATGCTAGTCATTTTTCTCTTCAAAGACAAGGCCAAAATTTGTATATCAGAATAAAATAAATTTCTTAATATTTTGAGCACCAAATGATCAAGAAGTAAGTTAAGGTGAAGCCATGATTTCTATTTAACTAACTTAAATATCAACCACAGTCTATAATTAAAGTTTAGGCAAGGGGTTAAAAAGGTAAAAAGTAAATGTAAGGCTAAACTTGGTCATGACAGTAAAACAAAACTCTATTTAAAGACATCAAAAAAGTGGTGTAAAATCATGTAGTACTTTGATTCCTTGTGTTTTGAAGGCACTTTCTAGCTTTTGGAAACTTCCTTGCCAAAAACTTTTTTCTTAGCTTTTTGGCATTGGATATCTGATTATAATAACTATGGATTCAGAGAAAAATGGTTTCTGAAATGCAACTTTAATTTAAAAATAATTACAGTGCAGGAAGGGACTTTCATAAGGAGAATAATAAAAGGAATGAATTTTATCACATTTTCTCAAATAAATGACATAGTACTTGTATAAAAGACAGATATTTGAAAATGTTTCTGTCCTCTGAAATGTGCTTTTAAACTTTAGCCTACTATCCTTCTATCAAGTTTGTGAGACACTTGATCACTGAATTTCTTTTTCCAGGAAAGACTTAGGATCTATCCACGTATAACCCTGAGAATAGTGTTCATACATTGAAATCTCATATATTAAGATCAGAACCCTCTTTATGACGTGAAGCTTAACTACATTAGATAATGGACAAAGCTGATACACAGAAAGTTGTGAAATCATTGTTTGAATCCAGCTCATATAACTTCAAGTTCAAGGAACTACTAATAAATTGATCTTTGGTAAAGAATTAAATTTCTTTCAGGTCTTCTAAATACATACTGAGTTTCACCTTACATCACTGCTACTTGAAAAATTACCCAAAAGAATGAATTGAGAGGTACAGTAATGCACACACAATTTACTATGTATTATATTACAAGCCACTGTTTACTTAAGCTTTGAAATAGAAATGGACCCTAATAAATACATATAAATATTATACATATATATAGACATTTTATGTTACATTATATATATATATATAATTGAATCTTCTTTTAAAGGATTTAAAATTATCTGTTGTATTTCTAACAAACATTATCTTTTAAAGGATTTAAAATTATCTGTTGTATTTCTAACAGAATAAACTTATAGCTTATTAGACAATCTAAGCCTTTTCATCCAAAACAATACAATTCACAAAAATTTAAAGATAAGTTCCTGTGAATATGATAGATGTCTATAGAGCAGGGTTATTCTTTTTTTTCTGTATCAAATTGTTTTGCTATCCCTTTTCCGCTACAGACCACCTTGGACCATTTCCTTAAATGAATGAGGAGTGAGATGTGTGGAAATAAAAGCATAATATGGGGGGGAAATAGAAAATGAACATTTTTTTCTGAGAATGGGCAATGATATAGGTAAAACTATTTATATATGAGTGTATACATAGTTTGTACACCATTCATACAGTTTGTATACCAATCATACAGTTTGCACTCAAGTACAAAAATGTAGACATAAGAAAATAATAAATTATGGTATATTCTTAATAACTGATTACTATTTATAAAATAACACACTTATTTTCTGAATCTCAGAATCCATGAAACTTCAGATGGAACAACATCAAAAAAACTACTTCTAGATAAAATCAAAAATGAAAATACAAATGTGATAATAGTTATATATAAAACTAGTGTTTAAAGAATGATTTGTGATAACCATAATTTACTAACTCCTCTCAAATGCCAAATATCACAGAGATATTTGTGTGTGTGTGTGTGTGTGTGTGTGTGTGTGACAGGGTCTCGCTTTGTAGTTCAGGCTGGCTCTGAGCTCACTATGTAGTCCAGGCAAGCCTGGAACTCAGCAATCCTCCTGTCTCTGCCTCCCAAGTGCTGGGATTACAGGCGTGAGCCACCACGCCCAGCACTGTAACATTTTAAATCTTTTGTGTGAATTTGATTTGCCCAAGAGAACTTAGAGAGAAAACTGATTATTAATTATTAAATTATATTTATTTTCACCTGGTCATGGTGGCATATACCTGTAATCCCAGCATTCGAGAGGCTGAGGTATAACTGTCATTCGAAGTTCGGGGCCATCCTGGAGGTGATTTCAAGGCCATCCTGAACTAATACTAAGACTCTGTTTCAAAATACAAAATAGATGTGTGTGTGTGTATGTATTTTCTAAAGAAAAATTTTACTGTTTGACCCATGTTAGAATTTATGAAGAAAAATATTTTTCTGAAATGAAATCTAACCAAGTTCTGCTGGCCCTGAACTCACTATGTAGCCCAGGCCAGCCTCAAACTAAAAGCAATCCTCCTGCCTCTGCCTCTGAGTGCTGGGATGACAGGCATGAGCCACCATGCCCAGCACTGTGGTGTGTGGTTACCAGGGATCAAACTCAGGATGTGATGCTTGTGTGGCAGATACTGGAACCACTGAGATAAATCCCCAGCCCCTAAATTGTAATTTTAGTATATGTGCTGCTGAAGTGAGCACCCTAAATTGTAATTTTTAAATTTTACTTGCATGCATCTGAACAACAAAAAGCAAAATGAACTACCCAAACATAATGAATATTAATGATTTTTAAAATTTTTTAAGTGCCTTGAATTTAGTATATTAAGCCTTTCTCAAACCCGATTAGAATACTCAGCCAACCAACTCTGTTTAATACATTCTCATTAACATGTCTCTGTCTCTTAAGAAAAAAGTACTGCTTGCTAAATTAACATGACATCATTCTTCCCCACTGGCACACATCTTCTGTTTTTTCTAAGTACCTACTCAAAAGAATGTTCTTCTTACCTGCATTGTTGGCTTCTTTTAAAAGGGGTCTCTCAAGACACATTTACAATTTAAACTCATCATCAAAGAACTCCAATCAGGGTGGTCACAAAAAATGGGATGTGGCTTGGGTTCAAATAGTTTTCCAATAAAACAACAACAGAATAATTTGCAAAAATAGAATTCCCTTTGTATATATGTCTTTTAGAAATTATCCTGATATAATAGACAGCTAAGTTAGATAGAAATTAATATGCATTCAGAAAGGTACCAGACTGTCAAGGAAGTCAGTGAAAAATAAAGACACATTAAAATTATCCCTCAGGGGATATCTGAAGAAAGCCAGGCCAGAACATAGAGATGGAATGGCCAGGCCTACATGCCTCCCTAAGGGATAAATAGTAACTTGGAGTTACACTGGAATTAGCACCACCTGATCCAGTATATCTAAATAGGGATCAGTCACCCAGCTGGGAGACCAGAGCATCCTGACTGATCCCTGACCAAAGATACCTTTGTTCTTTCCATGTACCCTTGCTATGTGACTCATTTCCTATTGCTCAATATTTGCTAAGCAGCTATACTTGAAATCCTATCTGCTGATAGTGCTGTGACCACCTTTACACCCACATTGTGACTTTGTGTATAAATTACCCCAGACAAATGGCTTCACTGATCACCCACTTTCAGGATTCCTCTTGGCTCTCAGGATACACCTTTCAATAAACCTTTCCTACTCTTAATTTTGAAGTTCTTTGAAATTCATTCTCATGTAAGGGGTCATGATTTCAGCACATCTAACATCTAAGAGGGTTAAGCCTTTCCTGTATCAGTGCGTTCTAATATCTCTTAAAATTGGGATATTGTTTTCCAATTTTCTTAGGGTTAAAAAAAAACCTGAAACATAAAATATTTTCCTTTAGAAACTCAAAATCTAAAAAAGAAAACCAAGCATGGTGTTACTTTCAGAAAGGAGATTTTATCTAGGAACGTGAAAGAACAAGAGAGGGAGAGGTCAGGATTAGAGGAATGAACTTTGCTTAGAATCAAACCCAAGGTAAAAGTAAAGGAGAAAGTGGCATAATGACACATCAGTGAAAGTAGAATGGGAAACAGGAAAGCAGTGTTCAACTGGTAGGCCAAATGGAACCGCAGAGACATTTAATACATATTCTGCTTTACACGGCACACTAAGAATATAGAAATATAACCTAAGACCTCTCAATAACTTTACTTCTATGAGCTGGGGATTTAGCACAGTGGCACTGTGCCTGCCTGGCAAGTGCAAGGTCCCGAGTTTGATTCCTGATACATGAAAGAAAAGAAATTAGTTCTGACTTGGCAAACAGTGGTTATTTGTGTTCAGAGTCAGAGAAGTGTAATGGAATGAGCAAGTAAGAGAGATTAGGGAATTTGACATGAGGCTGAGTTTCCTATTTCTGTCACCAGTGAACAATCTTTTGCCATCTGGGTCCTTGTCACCACGGAAACATCAGAAAAAAATATGCAAGGGAGGGGGGCAGAGATTTAGCTCAGTGGTTCTGGCGCCTTCCTAGCAAGTGGAAGGTCCAGAGTTCAATCCCCGGTAACCATATACAGCAATACCAGGCGTGGTGACACACGCCACCAGCAATCAGTATCACATATCATGAAGCTGGGCACAGTGGCTCACGCCTGCAATCACAGCATCAGGATACAGAGGCAGGAGGATTTCTGAGTTCAAGGCTTGCCTGGGCTACATAGTGAGCTCAGGGCCAGCATGAACTACAAAGCAAGACCTATGTCAAAAAAAAAAAAAAAAAGATTGTTTTTCTTGGAATAATTTTTTTTTTGTACCAGAAATTGAACTCAGGACCTTGAGCTTGCCAGGCAGGGATGATGCCCTGAGCTACATCCTGAGCCCAATAATTTAGATTTTACTTAGTAATTTCTGGGAAAAATTTAATGGCACTGACTATGCATTTACATTCATAATAATAAAATTTATCATAATTCTGTATATATTTCCATTTATTCACAAAGAAAGAAATAGAGAAAAATATTTTGAATGCAAATTATACATTTTGCAGTTCTCAGATGAATCTTTGCTATTTGTTAATTTGCTCCACTGAAGTCTGTAGAATGAAATCACAAAAACTGAACTGAAAGAAATAATTTTATTTATATATCTGATTTTATAGACCTGGAAAACCTAGCATGATGCAATGTCTTACTCAGTCACATAACTAAGAACAGATAAGAGGCCATATCTACAAACTCCATGTTCTCATCTTTACTCCACATTCTTTCTAATTGCAATATTTCCCTACTTAAAATGGTGTGCCTTACATAGTAATAAACTAAACATTTGGAGATTCTGAGTTTTATTATATTAAAAAGTGCTTAATATGGAGGCAAACAGTCTTAAACTCACATTTTGCAGCAGAGAACCTGACAAGATTATTTATGTATTTGTCAAGTGGTTGTTGGTCACTTGTCATATCTCAGCTACTTTTTAAGTGTTGCATGCAAGTGGTAAACAAAACTTCACATTCTTATTGTGTGTTTGACATTAAGCATTAGTATTTACTATGTCAAGAATGATGCACCTAATAACAAAAAGCTCTAAGTGAAATCACAAAGACAGAAAGTTTTACAAAGGATATTAAGAAAACCCTCTCATAATGATAGTTAATGTTCACAGTTTTCAGTGTGTGCTAAGTACTTTATTTACAATCACCCTTAATATTTCACTTCATATGATAAATTCTATTAATAGCTCCCTTTTATAAAATGAAGAAATGAAAGTCCACATAAGTTAGGTAATTTGCCTAGGTTATTCTGTTTCTAAGCAATAAAACTAGAGTTTTAACTCATAGACCTGTCTTCACAGTGTCTTTGAGCCAATATTTTTGCTACATTTGTAACTCATAACCCTGGAGGAAAGAACTCACTGAATTGCAGTTTCATAGACTCATTTGAGAACTGTCTGATACTGTGTAGTACAAAGGTTAATCTTATCAACTAGGGACACCCAAAAGGAATTGGACTGTGAGGGTGCTGATCTCATCATTAACTAACTTATTGATAAGTTTATAGTTGGATGACTTAGGGGCATGCTTTGAAGAGTATCTGCTCCTAGTCACCTTCTCTGGTTCTTCCCCTGTTCCCTGCTTCCTGTCTGAGGAATGCAGGATGAGATAAGCAGAATTTTTCCACCATGCATTTCTGCCTTACCTCAGGCCCACAGACATAGAACCAGGCAGCCATGAGCTGAAATCCCTGAATCCTAAGCTAAAATAAATCATTCTTCCTATGTTTAAGTCAGAGATTTTTCCCAGTGATGGCAAACTGATTAGAACATACCTGGAAAACTTAGCACCCTTTCTGTCACAAAGTAGGTATTATAATTAAGAATTCTTTGGATGCAATTTACAAGAAACCAACTTAAGATTTCTATGAGGGGAAGGAATAAATATGATATAGAAAGAAAATAAAAAAGCATGTAGGGATATGGGTAAAAATGAGAATTAACTTGTGTCATATACTGGTACAAATTCCCCAATGTTATATGTGATTTTGAGATGTATATAAATTGTACCAATAAAGAATTCAATTTAAAAAAAAGATTTCTTAACAAAAATGAAGAATGTTACCATGGGCAGCTAATAGCTGCCCTCAGGAATAATTGAAGTCAGAAAGACAAACACTCAAGTGAAGACTTTCCTTCCTCTTTTCTGTGTTGACTTTCTGTTTTCTACTTTCTCTTTGAGACACCAAGTAGGGTTACAAGATTAATATACTTTCAAATTTTAATTGCTAATTAAGGATGACACCTTGCTATAGTTAAGAGCTTTACATGTGCTTACAACAAGTAAGACTCACAACAGCTTTGTGCAGTTGGTACAACCGTTTCATCCATTTGCAGAGGAGGAAATTGAATCACAGGTATCTGCCTGCCTACCCAAACCCACAAGTTACAAAGAGACATAAATTTAGGGAATATGTTCTAGGACTAGTGCCTTTATACCAACATATTATGTTGCTTGGGCTAAGCTTCAAAATTAATTTATATTACCACCAGCTCTGGCTAGACTATGCTTGAAACTAAAACCTTTGACACCATGTAAGTTATACCAGCCTGCTTTCTCCTCCCTGCACATCCTATCTGTCTACTCTAGGATTCATCAGTCTGTACACTTACTTCCTCTTTTTATTTTTGGAAACTTTGATAAAAACCCATTCAATCACTTTTAAAATGTCCTTCCTAGTTTTGAGGCCATTCCCTGAATCATCTTTTTCCCTTTTAGAGTGATGCCTAAATCAGGAATTAGATGAAGATTCTTACGTATAATATCAGCCACTGTGTTTCATATTTCACTTTTATATATAAAAGAAATGCTTAGTGGAGGTAAATAAAGCCAATAGCCTAAAATTTGATGGATAAATGATGGACTGTGACAGTCATAAATCTCTAGTGATAGCATCTGATGATGGAAGGGTCCAATTACATCCAAAGAACTGGATTATTTCCAAGTAGTCTTATTTACAACTTGAACAACAGATTGCTTCTTTGTTCTATTCATTTGGAGCTTCATCTTGAACTGCCTTCAATAATGCATTTGAAGAAATGTGGATAGCAGTTCACTTGGCAAAGTACGCTTGCAATAGCACAACAGACTAAGATTCAGAAATAGGTGTTGGGAAGAAACAAAACTAATTTATTCTTACAGGAATTCTGCATCATTGGAAACCATGTCTATAATTGGAAAACTCTCCTTCCTCTGTGTGTACTGAGGATGGGAAGTTCCTCTTTAGAATGTTTTATTACTTAACTAGTGCAGTCTATTAGTGTACCAGATTGGATTTTATTTTCTCATAAAATAAACTGTTCAAAATTATTTTTAATGGGATCCATAAATATAAATGCACCAATGGAAACTTTTTAAATTGATGACTAAATTTATAATTTAGTACACTATTATTTCTTCCATGATTATTAGTAATACAAACTCACATCTTGTTAACTGAGACATACCTATAAAGTAAAAACAGATCAGAGAGTATCCATTCACAAGCTCATATACAAATGAGAAAATGATATACATATGAGTAGTTCCCTGAGATTTATTAGATTCTGAGCTTCCTGGAGTAGGGATGCTGTGTTATTTGATTGTATAACTTTAATACTGATCATGGTGCCTACTGCAGAGTAGATGTTTCCATGTATGTTACTGACTGACTTGCCTCTCTTGAGACTAAGGAAGTATAAGAATAAGAAGAAATGGTTCAAATTCAAAGTAGAGAGCCTGTATTGATAGTTTAATGATAAGCCAAGGCTAGAAAGTGGGCTGGAGATATTGAAAGAGCTGGGAGAACTGAGCAGCAGCCATGGAGTGCATGAGGACCCTGGCTTAGATAGAAACAAAAGATCCTATGTAAACCGTGGTGGGGGCTGCTGAGATACAAGGAGTACCTACAAAGAAGCTGAACTCTAAACCAGGACAATATATTATTTGTTTGTGTGCTTCTTTTTAATGGCCTAAATAGGCTTACTTAAAACAACTTTTCATTGTAAGAATTATGTGACATATAAAAGAGCATATGGGTGCTGGAGATTTAGCTCAGTGATTCAGATGCCTGCCTAGCAAGCACAAAGTCCCTGGTTCAATCCTGGGTAGCCACATACAATACTGGGTGTGGTGACTCACACCCACCATCAATGAGTACCATATCCCAAAATGCCAGGCATGGTGGCTCATGCCTGTAATCCCAGCACTCAGAGGCAGAGGCAGGAGGATTGCTGAGTTTGAGGCTTGCCTGGGCTACATAGTGAGCTCAGGACCAGCCTGAACTACAAAGCAAGGCCTGTCTCAAAAAAAAAAAAGCATTTGGAAAAAGAATTGTACAAAGTTACTGATATACAACCATATTCAATTTTTTTTACACCTTTTCCTGATCATCTGTAGGATCAGTCTAAACCTGGAGACCATGTCCATCAAGATAATCCTCCTGATGATATTTTAGATGATGATAATGGTGGTGATGAGGACAGCTATGATGATGGTAAAAATAATAAGATGTTGATCAAGACAACTAACACTTATTGTACATTTATTATCTGCCAATCACTGCTCAGTGCCACTTAATCCTATTATTTTACTTAATTGTTTCAACAACTCTGTAAGATTGATATTTATTAATATTTCTACTTTATGTAAAGTCATAAAGGCACAGTGATGAACTTTCCCAAGGTTGCACTTTGGAATAAAATAAAGAATATGGGCAGTCTCACCACAGAACAGATGTTCTTAACTCACACTATGAAATCTCATGTAAACTCAAATTGGTGGCACTTGAGAGTAGTATGACTTGAGTGTTCTCAGAAGCCTGTGGCAAGTCCTGGTCAAGCAGGTACCCATCCTACTTTTCTCTGCTTTGAAATCCTTTCTAAATTTTCCTTGCTTATTAAGACAATTTTCTTAAATCTCATTCACCAGTATCAGGATGAATTCATTCAAACAACTGAAGAACCAACTGTAAAATTGGAACCTGATGGGAAATCTGAATATGGACTGAGGATAAACTTGCTCATTATCTTAGAAATGATAAATATGTAAAACTATCTTAAGTTTTTAATTGATGCTGACTAAAGAATGTAAGGGCTAAAGTTCATGATGTACGGGATTTTTTTTTTTTTGAGACAGGGTCTCCCTTTGTAGTTCAGGCTGGCCCTAAGCTCACTATGTAGCCCAGGTAAGCCTCGAACTCAGCAATCCTCTTGCCTCTGCCTTCTGAGTGCTGAAATTACAGGCGTGAGCCACCACACCTGGCGCTGTGGTATGTGGTATTGATTGCTGGTGGGTGTGAGTCACCACGCCGAAAATTCTATGTGGTTACCAGGATGGAACTCAGGACCTTACCCTTGCAAGGCAGGTGCAAGGAACCACCAAGCAAAATATCTGGCCCCTGGGAATTTCTTTAATTAAAGGAAAATATCTGGAGGAAATATGGTAAAGTGATAATGAGTACTAAGGCTAGGTGATCAATATATGGGGCATTATTTTTATTTACTTTAGAGTATACTGAGAATTTTTTATAATAAAAGTAAAATGTAGCTTGCAAATTTGAGATAAAAATTCTACTGGATTTAGCTCTTTCTGGAAAAGGTACTACAATGGCCTTTACTTGCAGACCATTTTTAGGATTCAGGAGATACACATTCAGGGAGTCACCACATTAGAGTTAACCCAAAAGTCATCACATAGAAAGACAAAGTTGCACAGTACAGTTCAGTTCTTCAATTTCATACCTTAAACAGAAACATGGTATGTATGGATCTTTCTCTCAAACCACATGCAAGTTTTTTTTTCTGTCCACTACAGTATTAATTCCCTTGATTAGTGAGTAAGATCATTGGACAATTTCTGAGCTGCAAATAAGCAAGTACAAAAGAGATGAAAAGCTTGGTTTATTGAGCAGCCATTGTCCATTCCAGACTAATAACACAACTTTGGGTCCAGAAGAGTGAAGATGGAGAAAGCATTGCCCTGAAATTTTGACACATAGCTGGCCAAGCTCACTAACACCAAGACTTCCAGATCTGGAGAGCTGCCCTCTACTGAGAACAGTGATTTTAGAAGTTGCCTTGAAGTCAGCTGCAAAGGATCCTGAAGAGAAAGCTTGCTTTCATACCCTTACTCCTGACCTCAGTGAATCTAGAAACAAAGCTTTCATCTTCTCATCTTCCAGCTTAGGTCCCCTTTCAGTCTGTGATGTCCTGTTAGGTTGCTTTGGTTTGTTTTCTCTGGGAGACCTGCCAATTCCTGCCCCAGACAAGGTCTGAAATGATGTGATCAAAAGTTCTGAGACAGTTTTGCTTTCTCTTTTCTTCCCCAATCTTTTCTTAGTTGAGCTCCATGTCCTGCACTGATTTGCACCTTGTCTCCCTTATGTAGTGTTCCCTATGGTCAGAAATGCTAAGTCTAGAATCATAAGGAGATGTAAAGAGCATGCCAACCCCACTCACTACCCATGAGAGGACTCTAGGCCCCATATTTATAATCAAATATGACTTGCACACACTTCATAAAAGGAAGCTCACTACCACACTGGGTTCTAATTTTATTTCCAATATTTATGAAGTCCTTCTTTCTGATCCCAGAACTATTATTAGTCCTTGTTCTAACAAGTGCAGTTGCAGTGCATGTTTATGCAGTAGCTGGCTAAGATACTCCTTCTTCCTCTCCCATCTACCTGATTTTCAGATTTTTCTTCTTTTGTGCTTTCTCATTTTTCAGAACATTATGGGAAAACTAAGTTGTGGAGCCATAGCTGCTCAAAAAAACCTGCAGAAACATAGGTTTTGCAGATTTCATTCATTAATTAAAGAAATAATTACAGTATAGGCCAACATCTGTGGGGATATAGTGCACACAGATACTGTCTTAATAGAATTTACACTCAAACCAGAAAAATAAACTTCAAGAGCCAGCGATTTAGTTCAGTGGTTCCAGGTTCTACTTGAAAGTGCAAGGTCCCAAATTCGATCCCTAGTAACCACATACCACAGCGATAACATCTCAGTCTCTTAATGTTTGTTTTTTAACATTTTGAAAATAAAACTTCATATAAAAAATAATACATACACAAATACTTCCAAAGAGAGTTACTTGAAGACAACACTGAAGTAAAGTAAGATAGCAAGTGCACTTTCTTTCTGAGGAAAGATATAGTTGTTCTAAAAAATAAACAGTTAAGAATTTTTCAGGTGAGTAAGGGTTATGAAGAAGTAAGTGTGTATGTGAAGGAGAAGTGGAACAAGCAGATGCATTCTAATATGACAAAGCAGTACGTGTAACAATGCTTCAGTGCAGAAGCTATTAATACACTAAAGGAACTACACTGAGACCAATGTGATCAGATTTTGAGCAAAGCGGGTATTTGGGGGAAGCAGAGTACTTCAGGCCTCCAGACTTTATTCTGACATTAATAATAAGAGGGAATTGTAAGCCAAGTAGTCACTCTCTTCTGCATAAACTTCAGTTACTCACCATTCTACTTCAGATTCCATACAAAGCATTAGCCACACTCTCCAGACAGGATCAGGGAATCCAGAGTAGGCTGGACCACCTCTGTCTTTGCTCTGAATAGTGTATGGTAGCATCCTAATGTGTAATATGCTTTCTTGGACCATGAAGGTGTCACTCTACTCTGTATCATATAAACTTATGATAAATCAGCACCTAATTTAGGTTGGAGCTTTGATCTCAAATGGGCTCCATCGAGGCAGGCTACAAAGGAGATTCAGGTCAATTGAGATGTCCACAATTACATTTACTTTCTTTTATTTCATCTTACCAGCCTATATAATAAGAGCTTTGCTTTAATTCTATTTTTTCTCTTTTCTTCTGTAATGTTTATCTAATGGTTAAACATGGGAAGATATATACCAAAACAATCAAAATTGATAGGCAGTGATATTCACTGTTGTAACTGCTATTTACATAATTGCTAAGTATCCTTTTTCCTCTCCCTCTCCCTCTCTTTCTCCCTCTCTTTCTTCCACTCCCCCTCTCTCTCTCTTTCTCTTTCTCTTTCCTTTTTCCCTCTTTCTCTCCTTTCTACCTCCTGTGCTCTTGCTGGGGACTGAAACCAGGGCCTTAGGACTGAGCTACATCCCCTATATTATTTTATATATACATATTTTTTTTATTTTGACATAAGGTCCTGCTAAATTCCCCATGCTGCAGGTGAACTTGCAACACTCCTGCCTCAGCCCTCCCAGAATGCTAGTTATATGAATGTACCATCCCATCTGGTATGAAGTATCATTTTCTATGGTTGAGAGCATATTATTATGTAATTTTATAGCCTTTTTTGTAGCTATTATTATTGGATCATAAGACTCTATTTTAAAATGCCATAAAATAATCTTACATACTTCTTGTTTCATGACATTTGTCTCTTTTTTTATTTTATGAAGAAAGTTTTCAAATAGCACCTTAACATTTAAATATTTTCCTGCCTTCAACACTATTTCTTCATAGTAAAACTCTGAAAAAGTATTTAAACCTTGTTTGATATATTTATAAATTTATTTATAAAACTGCTGGATTAACTCAGATTTATACTTTCACCTGCACTGTGTACTCTAAAAAATAAAGTAAAAATTAACCGTACACATTAAGTAAAAGAAATATATACTACTTTCTTAACTTTCAGTTTTATGTACTGCAATGTTAAAGATTTGAAAAAGTTTATGAAGCCACTTGTATTTCTTTGTTGTATAAACTGTCAGTTCTCTCTCTCTCTCTCTCTCTCTCTCTCTCTCTCTCTCTCTCTCTCTCTCTCTCTCTCTCTCTTTAAGACAGGGTCTTGCTTTGTAGTTCAGGCTGACCCTGAGCTCACTATGTAGTCCAGGCAAACCTCAGACTCACAGCAACCCTCCTGCCTCCGCCTCCCAAGTGTTGGGATTACAAGCATGAGCCACCACGCCACCACTCTGGTATGTGGTCCTGATTGCTGGTGGATGTGAATCACCATGTCCAGTATTGTACTGTTGTATGTGGTTAGTGGAGATTGAACCAGGGACCTTGCACTTGCTAGGCAGGCACCAGAACCACTGAACTAAATCTCTGGCCCTATCAGTTCTCTTTTTCCTGGCCATGATGATCTTAATTATTTTTCTCTAAGTGCACGTAATCCTTGTAATAAATAGGAATTTTACACAGAATTTGTTATAAAATAAGTATTTACTTATTCACTTATAATCTATTTTATAATTTTAATTTTGTTTGCAATATTTTAAAAATAGGTATAAACCTAAAAACTTCAGCCTTAACTATAAACATACTATTGAACTGCTAACATAGTAAAAAATACAGATGTTTCCTGGGTTGATTTACTTTCTCTTTTAGTTTGACACAAAGTGAAAAACAGAAAAAAAAATCATCCTTTTCAAATGTCATTAGAAATAAGTCAAGAAGAGACTTATTTCTCTAATAAAATAAAGGAAGGACCTAAAATGCAACTGGAGGTATAAATTAAGGCTTCCAAAGACTGACTTCCAAAACATACCTTATATTTTATAGTGTGTGTGTGTGTGTGTGTGTGTGTTTCATTAATGGAAATGGAGGTTCACATAATTCTTTTCAGTTGTATAATCATTTTAGTTTTGTTTCATTTTTATTGTTGTACTGGGGATCAAACTCAAGCCCTTGTGCTTCCAAGGTAGGTGAAGCACCACTTGAGCTAAATCTCTGACTGTTTGGTCACTTTTCAGCCACCAACAAATGATATTAACCTATTATTGTTGTAACTTCTGTTTAAATTCTAATATTAAACCAAGTCTCCTTAGCAAAATCTTTGGAAGTAAACACCTTTAAACTTATTTTTTCATCTGTAAAATGGGGATTATGATGCTCTTCTTACAGTGCTTTTATGAGAGAGCTATGATAGTGAATGTGGGGTCTGTGCCAACACCAGCATAGAAGGGGCCCTTCCTAATTCCAGACTGTACTGCACCTTACTACTTGCAGGGACTGAAATACTGTGGCTCAGAAAAGAGCAAGTATGCTTCTTAGTGCACACATCATATAGTGACATTAATGTCAGTAGCATGTGAGGCCAATAGAATGTCTGGTTAAAAAAATGTACTCTAGTTAAATTTTGCCTAGTATGCATTTATGCAATGAATATTCTTCAGAATCAAATATATGGCTTACACTGTGAAAGACATTGGTTATAAACAGAAGAATGAAACTTCCTGGAAATCTGTATAGAACTCAGTGAGTAAACACTCTGAGAGATATTTAATTTAATTTTATTGCTAGGTCTATCTCTTGTGTGCTCACTGATCCAATCTTAAGTTTCTCTGGAAGCAAGGAACAGCATGCTGACCATTTAGCACCAAGGTATAAGTGTAATCAATTACAAATGTGCTATGTGATAAGAAGCAGAGAAAATAATTAATTCACTCATTAATCCAACAACTATAGAGACAAAAGACCTTATAACACACCATGATACCATTCATGACAGGAAAGAAAGTGTATGTGTGATGATGACGAGATAATACAAAAAATATTCCAACAAGCATAAGCCATTTGTCCCTGAAGAACTGCTGTTGCATCTTTCTCAAGCCAGAAAAATTACAGATCTCTTTGCTCTTTGCGGAATATTCAAGTTTCTAGATTTAACACTGCTTTTCTGGATAAGTAAACCTGTTTGAATTTATTTTAATGGCTTTATGATTTGCATTTTTCCTGCACAAGTTTTAAAAAAAATTTAATATGAATATTCTTAAAGTTCTGCAAAACTGTGCTTAATTTTAGAGAATGATAAAATAATATA
>PVIC010042115.1:0-15517 GCA_004025085.1 Thryonomys swinderianus | reverse complement strand
CTGGGATTACAGGCATGAGCCACCATGTCCGGCATTGTGGTATGCGGTGTTGATTGTTGGTGGGCGTGTCTTCACGCCCAGCATTATATGTGGTAACCGGGGATCGAACTCAGGTCCTTGCGCTTGCGAGGCAGGCGCCGGAACCACTGAGCTAACCCTCCGGCCCTAACATGGAACTCTTGATCATTCTGCTCTACCTTCCCAAGTGCTGGGATTATAGGCAGGTGCCACCATTCCCCACTATTTTATTATTATAGATAAAAAATTTATCCTTGACCTTGTAGTGATCCTCCTGCCTCAGCCTCTCAAGTGCTAGGATTACAGGTATGAGGCATCACTACTGGCAATATTTCATATTTTTTTATATTTTATTTTGAGACAAGGTCTTGCTTTGTAGCTCAAGCTGACCCCGAACTCACTATGTAGCCCAGGCTAGCTCAAACCTGCAGTAACTTCTCTGCCTCTGCCCCCCCCCCCCACCAAGTGCTGAGATTACGGGCCTGAGTCATCACACCTGACATTGTAGTATG
This sequence comes from Thryonomys swinderianus, assembly GCA_004025085.1. Classification (NCBI taxonomy): domain Eukaryota; kingdom Metazoa; phylum Chordata; class Mammalia; order Rodentia; family Thryonomyidae; genus Thryonomys; species Thryonomys swinderianus. The sequence goes on along the minus strand of PVIC010042115.1, from coordinate 14,987 downwards.
TGGTACTGGGGATCAAACTCTGGACCTTGTGCTTACCAGGTAGATGCTGGAACCACTGAGCTAAATCCCCGGCCCAATATTTTACTTTCTAAGCCTATCTAAAATATTCATATGTAATAGCTTACCAATGAATCTTTCTAGGCTTAACACTTTTTTCACTGTCTAAATTTTGCAGACTTTACCTCTGGCCTTTTCTCAAAATGAAGATATTTCCCATATCTTCTGGAGTTTACCAATTCTCCACAAAGATTAACAACAGTGGTTGTGTAGTCTCACATGTTAATTCATTTTTAGTGTCTAGGATTCTTTTAATATTTCATTTTCTGAGTATATTAGACAGCTTTCTCATTTGCTGGACACAATACCTGATACCCACAACCTAATGAAAGAGAAATTTAGTTTGGCTCAGTCAGCTTACTCCAAGGCAGAAACCTCATGGTGGTAGGGTATGGTAGAGCAGAGCTGCTTAGATCATGGCTTAGTTCTCAGCAGAGTTGCTGTGCCAAAGAAGGGGTCACAGACATATACCATTTAGTAGCCAAGGTTATGCTGCCATGATCCACCCAGACACATCCATCGTTCTTAATTCTCAGGGTGGCTCCCAAGCCAATCAAGTTGACACAGTGAAGCATAACTACTACATATATAAATTCATAATTTACCTCCCTCTATAGAGAATTACTTCTAAGTAGACTGAATAATGAATGATCTTCCAAAAGATGCTACCTTTTCCTCTTTTTCATATGGGATTTTTTTTTTTTTTTTGTGGTACTGGGGATCAAACTCAGGCCCTTGTGCTTCCAAGGTAGGTGCGGTACCACTTGAGCTAAATCCCCATCCCTCCTTTTTCTTTTTTTTTTTTGAGACAGGGTCTTGCTTTGTAGTTCAGGCTGGCTCTGAGCTCACTGTGTAGCCCAGGCAAGCCTGGAACTCAGCAATCCTCCTGTCTCTGCCTCCCGAGTGCTGGGATGACAGGCGTGAGCCACCACACCTGGCACTATGGTATGTGGTATTGATGGCTGGTGGCGTGAGTCTCCACGCCAGCATTGTATATGGTTACTGGGGATCGAACTCAGGACCTTGCGCTTGCAAAGCAGGTGCTGGAACCACTGAGCTAACCCTCCGGCCTCCTTTTTCTTTTTTTGAGGCTGGGATTCCCTATGTAGTTCAGGTTGATCTTGAACTCACCATTTAGTTCAGACTGACCTAAAATACCATAGTCAAAATCATGGAAGTCCAATACATGAACAGATCTTAAAAGTTAACAAAGGTGGGCCAAGCATCTAGCTCACTGATTCTGGTGTTTGCCTGGCAAGTGTAAGGTCCTGAGTTTGATCCCCATAGCCATATACCACAATGCCAGCCATGGTGGCTCATGTCCATAATCCCAGCACTGATAACCACATACCACAGTGCCAGGCATGGTGGCTCATGCTCGGGAGGCAGAGGCAGGAGAATTGCTGTGAGTTTGAGGCTAGCCTGGGCTACATAGTGAGCTCAGGGCCAGGCTGAAATACACCCTATCTCAAAAAAAAAAAAAAAAAAAAAAAAAAAAAAAAAAAAAAAAAAATAGAAAAACAAAAAACAAAATTCACAGAGAAACAAAGTCTTTCCAAAGGGCACCTTAAAAAAATGCATGACCAGCAAACCAACACTGAAATATCCTCAAGGATATCTACTTAGAAAGACAAAAGAAAGCCAGTGATGTCAAAAACTCAAGAACAGGGCCAGGGATTTAGCTCAGTGGTTCCAGCGTCTGCCATATAAGCTTAGGGTCCCCAGTTCGAATTCCAATCCCAGTAATCACATACTATAATGCCAGGTATGGTGACTCATGCCCACCATCAATCAGTACCATATACCACAATGCCGGGAGTACTGGCTCATGCCTATAATCCCAGTACTTGGAAGGCAGAGGCAGGAGGATTGCTGTGAGTTTGAGGCTAGACAGGCTACACAGTGAGCTCAGGGCAAGCCTGAACTACAAAGCGAGATCCTGTGTCAAAAAAATAAACAAAAAAACACTCAAGAATGAATACATCACATAAGGTGTGTTCAATTCCTGGTAGGAAAAAAAAAAGAAGTTAAGCAGCACGAGGAAAAAAGGAAATCAACAACAGGAAAATAACACAGTGATAGGAATAAGTCAGTAATAAACATCTTTCAGGAATAACTCCTAAAATGAACAGTCTCTCAACTCCCTAGTCAAAAGGCAAAGATTGGTAGACTGAATTAAAAAACAAAACCCAATGAATTCTGTATATAAAAACATATTTAATTTAAAAAAGAATTCACAGACTAAAAATCAAAGGATAAAAAACAGTATTCCATCCAATGTGACCTCAAAAATAAGGAGGAATAGTTATCCTATTTTCAGGTAAAATGGACATCAAGTCAAAAGTGATCAGAAAAGGCAAATAACTCAACCTCAAATGATCTAATGATGTAACTGAAGGTCCTAGAAAATAAAAAAACAATCCACATTAAGGCCAATAACAGGACAGAAATTGTGATTAAAAAACAAAACAAAAATCAATGAAATAGTTGGTTATTCAAAAGAATAAATGAGACAAACCCTTAGCCAATCTTACCAAAAAAAGCAAAATCCTATCAATGCAATTAGAAATGAAAATAGTGAAGTCCAACAAATATCACTGAAATCCAGAAGATTTGTAACTACTTTGAAAACCTTTACTCCAATAAATTTAAGAATCCAGAATAAATGATTAGACTGGGCCTGGGAGTTAGCTCTATAGTTCTGGTGTCTCCCTAGCAAGCACAAGGTCCTGAGTTCAAGTTTGATGCTGGTACCACATACCATAATGCAGGGCATGGTGGCTCTCACCTGTAATCTCAGCACTCAGGAGGCAGAGGCAGGAGGATTGCTGTGAGTTCAAGGCTAACTTGGGCTATCTATTGAGTTCAGGGCCTACCTGAAATACAAAGCAAGACCCTGTCTCAAAAAAAAAAGAAAAAAAATGGATAGACTATTGGATACATATGAATTACCAAAACTAGACCAAAAAGACATAAAAAGTTACCCTGAATAATCTAATACCAGCAAGAGAATTGAAACAACAATAATAAAAAGTACCAACAAAAAAACCACAGGACCTAATGGGTTCACCACTGAATTCTACAAAAACTTCAGGGAAGATCTAAAACACATAATCCTCAACTTCTTTAGTGAAATTGAAAGGTAAAGTATACTACCAAATTCATTCCTGGAAGCTAGTATTACTTTCATTTTAAAGCCAGATAACTGAGCTAAAAAAAAGAAAACTACAGGTGAATCTCTTTAATGAACACAGATGCAAAGATCTTCAATAAGGTATGGGCAACAGAATATAACAAATCATCAAAAAGATCATATACCATGACTAAGCAGGCTTCATCCCAGGGACACAAGGATGGTTCAACATACACTAATCAATAAATGTAATATATCACATACATAATACAAAAATCAAATGATCATTCCAGTAGATGAAGAAGACACCACTAAGAAAGTCCAACATTTACTCATGATTAAAAAAACAAAACGAAACAAAAAAAACCAACCTGGGGCTGGAGATTTAGCTCAGTGGTTCCAGAGCCTGCCTAGCAAGTGCAAGGTCTTGAGTTTGATCTCTAGTAACCACATACAGTATCAGGCATGGTGCCTCACACCTGTAATTCCAGCATTCGAGAAGCAGAGGCAGGAGGACTGCTGAGTTTGAGGCTTGCCTGGGCTACACAGTGAGCTCAGGGCCAGCCTGAATATAAAGCAAGACCTTGTCTCAAAAACAAAACAAAACAAAAAACTTGAAGAAAGCAGGTATAGAGGACTTTATCTCAATCTACTAAAAGCCATATTTTAACCAACCTACCGCCAACTTATTAAATAAGAGAAAACTGAAAGCTTTACCTCTAAGATCAGGAACAAGACAAGGATGTCTACTAACACCATTATTGTTCAATATAGTAATCAAAACATTATGCAGAGCAAACATTAGACAGCAAAACATTAGACGGGCAAAAATAGGATAATAGGGAGGGGCCAAGGATTTAGCTCAGTGGTTCAGGCATCTGCCTTGCAAGTGCAGGGTCCCAAGTTCGATTCCTGGTAACCACATACAACAATACCCAGCAAGGTGACTCACTTCCATCAGCAATCAGTACCACATCCCACAATGTCAGGCATGGTGTCTCACACCTGTAATCCCAGCACTCAGGAGTCAGAGGCAAGAGAATTACTGTGAGTTGGAGGCTAGCCTGGGCTACATAATGAGCTCAGGGACACCCTGAACTACAAAGCAAGCCCCTGTCTCAGAAAAAAAAAAAAAAACACACACACACAAAAAATAAATAGTACTTCTATATACCAACAGTAAGACCACCAAGAAAGAAATTAAGAAAACAATACCACTCAGTAATTTTCAAGAAAATTACATACTTAGGAATTAATATAACAAAAGAAGTGAAAGATCTCTCCAGTACTCTGAAAAAGATTACAGAGAACGTAAGAAAATGGAAAAAAAATCTCCTGTTTCTGGGTAGGCAGAACCAGTATTACCAAAATGACCATACTTCCAAAACTGATACATAAATTTAATGCAACTACAATCAAAATATCAAAAGCATTATCACAGAACTAGATAAAACAATCCTAAAATACATATGGCACAAGAAAAGGCTCAGAATTGCAAAAGAAGTACTGGGCAACAAGAGCAAAGAAGCATCACAATCTTGGATTTCAAAGCTGAACTACAAAGCGAGACCTTGTCTAAAAAAAACAATAACAAGAAAAACTGCATGGCAATGTCAGAAATATAGACATGTGGATCAATGGAATAAAATAAGAGGATGCAGAAACAACCTCTACCACACTGAGCCATCTGATCTTTGAAAAATGGGCCAAAAATATATGCTGAGGAAAGATAGTAAGTAGTGCTGGGAAAACAGGATATGTACATGAAGAAAACTGATCTCTCACCATGTACTAAATGAAAACCAAAATGCATCAAAAAGTCCACATTTTTATTTTAAGATATGGAATTGTTGGCCGGGGATTTAGCTCATTGGTTACAACATCTGCCTAGCAAGTGCAAGGTGAATTCTATCCCCAGTACCACATAACACAATGCTGAGCATAGCGGCTCATGCCTGTAATCCTAGCACACGGGAGGCAGAGACAGGAGGATGGCTGAGTTCGAGGCTTGCCTGGGCTACATAGTGAGCTCAGTGCCAGCCTGAACTACAAAGTGAGACCCTGTCTCAAAAAAAAAAAAAGATATTCCAGAAATAAAATTGCCAAATCAAAGAGGATACAGAAGGCAAGGGATCTAAATTAATTATACAGTCCTTGTTTAGCATGCTCAAGGCCCTAGATTTAATCCTAGCACTGCAAGATAAACAAAACAAAAATATACATTAAGTATGAAAGAATATTAAAATGACAATATTCATCAGATTGTTTTCCAGAGAGGTATACTAATTTATAATCCCTTCAACAAAGTATAGTCACACTGGTATTATCAAATCTTAGTGATCTTCATTACTATTACATGTGAAAATTCAAATTAATAATAGGCAAAGAAATTTTTGTTTGTTTTTTTGAGACAGGGCATCATTTTGTAGTTCTGGCTGCCCCTGAGACCACTATGTAGCACAGGCAAGTTTTGAACTCAGCAATCCTCCTGCCTGTACTTCCCCAGCATTGGGTTTACAGCACTGTGGTATGTACTGCTGATTGCTGGTGGGCATGAGTCACCAAGCCCAGTATTGTTGTATGTGGTTACTAGGATTGAACCAGGGACTTTGCACTTGCTAGGCAGGCACCAGAACCACTGAACTACATCTCCATCCCGAGAAATTTTTAAAAGAATTCTTCAAAGAGGTCAAGAGCAGTGGTCCACACCTATAATTCTGAAAAAAAAAACCTCAAATTGAAAGTGGCCAGCCTGGGCAACAAAGTGAGATTCCATCTCAAAAATAAAGGAATGAAAGACCTCTTCAAAGCAAAAAAAGCCTACTCTTTAACTCATAGTACAATGATGACAGATTAGTTTTCCTAATGAATAGCTCTAATCATGTCACTGCCCTTTCCTTTCACTGCCCAGGGATGGCTCTCAACTCTACCACTTACTAGCTGCGTGATTTTGGACAAGCAGTTTACATTCTGTGCCTCAATTTCTTCATCCTTAAATGCAGGCAAAAATAGGCTCTACCTTACATAGAGTTGTTATAAGATTAAATAGGTCTCATATATATTAAGATGGGTGTGGTTAAGTACACCTGTAATCCCACCACTCGAGGAGACTAAGGTAGGACAGTTATAAATTCTAGTGCAGCCCTGGCAATTTTGTGAGACTCTGTCTCAAATATACAAAATAAAATTAAAGGGCTGGAGGGTTAGCTCAGTGGTTCCGGCACCTGCCTCGCAAGTGCAAGGTCCTGAGTTTGATCCCCGGTAACCACATACAATGCTGGGCGATGAGACTCACGCTCACCAGCAATCAATACCACATACCACAGTGCCGGGAGTGGTGGCTCACACCTGTAATCCCAGCACTCGGGAGGCAGAGAGAGGAGGATTGCTGAGTTTGAAGCTTGCCTAGGCTACATAGTGAGCTCAGAGCCAGCCAGTCTCACTACAAAGTGAGACCCTGTCTCCAAGAAAAAAAAAAAAAAAACCTGACAAAATAAAATTAAAAGGAAAAAAACGGTATCAAGTGTTTAGAAAAAGCATTTGATGCAGTTTGTGTTAGTTATTATCTTATCTCTGACCCATACTTCCCAACTATCTCCATACTTGTACTTTATACTCAAACCATGAGAAGTTACTCTCAGCTAACATACCTTGTGCTTTTCTATTTTCATGTCCTTACTCATCCTGTTTATTCTTCTTGAGAGAGCTCTTGGTATATTTTTTCTTGTAGAAATTATATCAAACCTTCATTCAAATGTCTCCTCTAAAAGGAATTGACACTGAAAGGCCAGCTGTTATCTTTTGCTCAACACCACAAACACTTTAAACAATTCCAATTTAACTTACACTTCTATACTATTTATGCTTTTTCTTTTTTTGAGACAGGGTCTCGCTTTGTAGTTCAGGCTGGCTCTGAGCTCACTATATAGCCTAGGCAAGCTTCGAACTCAGCCATTCTCCTGTCTCTGCCTCCTGAGTGCTGGGATTACAGGCGTGAGCTACCACACCCTAGGATTACAAGCGTGAGCCACCAGGCCTAGCACTGTGGTATGTGGTATTGACTGTTGGTGGGCGTGAGTCTCCACACCCAGCATTGTATGTGGTTACCGGAGATCGAACTCAGGACCTTGTGCTTGCGAGGCAGGCGCTGGAACCACTGAGTTAACCCTCCAGCCCAGTATACTATTTATGCTTTTGTCTTTTTTTTTTTTTCCTAAGACAGGGTCTTGCTTTGTAGCCCAAACTACCCACAAACTCTCAGCAATTCTCCTGATTCTGCCTCCCAAATGCTGGGATTATAGGCATAAGGCACCACACCTGACTATGTTCTTGATTTATCTTTTCCCCTAAATCACAGATCCAAAAATTGTATGATGTCCTTAAGACTTTTATTTTAACAGACAAGCAAATGGATCCAGAGAAGTAATATGACCTATATAAGGTCACATAATCAGGTAGTGGTAAAAAAGGACTTCACATCCTAATCCAGCTGAGGGCTCTTTTTATCTCACCTACATCTTCAATCATGATTCATTTATGTGTTGGAAGGGCACTCAAACTGTTTAAAATGAATAGACAAGCTTAAATTTTTTTTTTGAAATTTAAGACCCTCTTCAAAAATACAAATAACAGAGTTAGAGATGTGACTCAGTGGTGGTGCGACTGGCCTTGGTTTAGTCCCTTGCATGGTAAAAGAAAAGCTGTTTATCTGTGCAACTAAGGAAAACACAGGTTGAATTACGTTTATATAGTTTACAATCCTGAACTAGGTCTGGTGGCAAATGCCTCCAATTCTAGCACTAGGTTAGGCTGAGGCAGGAAGATCACATACTCAAGTCCAGCCTGTGACTTCCTCCATAAAGGGAAGGGTGCTAAGGGAGACTTTCTCATTGCTTTGACAAGAGAGATCGTTAATAAAACATATACTGTTTGTTTGGCTGGTTTTTTGAGACAGTTTCCCTACGTAGTCCAGGTTGGCCTCAAATTTGCAGCTATCATCTTGCCTCAGTCTCTTAAATGCTAGGATTAGAGCATTATGCACTACCACTCCTGACTTAATACTGTCTTTTTTTTGTTTTGTTTTGTTTTTGCAGTACAGGGGATCAAACTTCATACTATTCTTTAGTAACAAAATCTCACAGAGAGCAACACTCACAAATCTCTGCACCTGGCATTTCCTTTCATCTATTTTGTAAGAATTAACTAGTCAGGGCCGGAGATTTAGCTCAGTGGTTCTGGCACCTACCTAGCAAGCACAAGGTCCCTCGTTGGATCCCTGGTAACCACACACAACAATACTGGGTGTGGTGACTCATGCCCATCAGCAATCAGTACCACATACTATAATGCGCAGTGTGGTGGCTCACATCTGTAATCCCAGCACTCACGAGGCAGAAGCAGGAGGTTTGCTGAGTCGGATGCTTGCCTGGACTATATAGTGAGCTACAAAATGAGACACTGTCTAAAAAAAAAAAAGAATTAACTGGTCAACAGTGAAAACAGGGACTTGGGAATGGTGATGGACTTCCTTTAACCCCACCAGCGACTCAGGAGGCTGAAGCAGAAAGACCACAAGCTGAAAGTCAAACTGCCAGACCACACCCCCACAAAAGTGCTGGGCTGCGTAGCTCAGTTTAAGAGTGCCTGCCTAACAGAGCCAAGTTCCTGGGTTCAAGTGCCAACACCAAATACACACACACACACACACACAAACACACTGAAGAAAAAGAGAGAGGAAAAGGAATCATATTTTTATCTTCTTGCTGAAAATTTTTACTTGAGAATGTTCTAAGATTCAATAATCTGGGTAGTGCATGAGAATCAACTATAAATGTGTGGTATGTATGATGTGATACCTTTTATAATGTCTAGACAAATAACTAAACTACTAGAACTGCTCTAAGACCATATGTGTAGAGATGACTAAAAACCTATAGAATAAAAGCTAAATATCATAATAAAGATGTAAAAGAAGTGTTTTTTTTTCATTATTTTGAGAGCAGTAAGGCATACTCAAAGAATGTGCCTTTTCCAGCATGGGCTATGATCTAATTTCTTGCAGTTAACAGACTATCAGAAAACACAATGGTACTTCTTTTACTTCAAGATCAGCCAAATTCCTCCACTGCCTTAGGGAATCAACTAGCTAGCCCATTTTACCTATCAGTCTACACATCTAAAGGTAAGAGAAAACCTTAGTTCGGGCAATCACAAATGCAGGTAGTTATCTTAACGGAGAACATTCATTCCAACCTTGAAACCTTAACTTTTCTTCCTTATGGAGGAAAACTGATTTTAAAAATTTTAATCATCAATAAATAAGTCTACAAGTACCTGACAAGCTTCATGATCCTGGGCATTCAAATCAGTTTCCAGAATTGAGCTGATACAAATATTTTTGTATGGGAGACACTGTATTTATTGTTAACTAGATGAATAACTTCTAAACGAAGATACTTATTTTAAAAGTTATACTTACATATGTGCGGACAAACGTTAAACTTTGTCTCCTTAGAAAGTAAGTTTCAATTGAAGAAGTTAGAATGGGGTTAAAGTCACCCGAGGGTCATTCTTTGCACTACAAATTGTTTTGTCTTTAGTTTTCTGTGTTATGTACACAAAAAGGCACCTACCTCCACTTCTCTCACCGCGTCCACCTATGAACAGCGACCTATCATTACTGAAGACTGGAAAAAGAACCTCCCAGATTTCTTCAGGGTCTCCAGGGTCGGAGCTCTCAGGGATCCAGAAGTAGTTCGCTACTTTCCTTCACAACCTCCTTTCGCTTTCTCCCCTCCTAGACTTGTAAGGGTAAGATGCGAAGGGGACAGTTGTGGCAAGGCCGTCAGAAAGGGAAGGCTCTCTGCAGCCCAACTTGCACCTCCAGGGCTGAAAGGCCTGGGGCTCTTCCTGCAGCAAGGGTGCGGCCAACCCTCGTTTCCCCAGGGCAGGGCTCAACTCAGGTCAATGCAACAAGCAAGTCAGGCCCAGACCCGGCCGGCTCAGCCCGCCAGCCCGCTGCGGCCCCTGGACCCCCGCCAGCGGGGATGGGCGTGGGCCCCGGCGGCCACCGCTCCGACTACTCAGGCTAGAACAGAGTGAGCCCCACCCGCTGCGGTAACCCCGCGCTTACCTGAAAGGGAGAGCGGGGCTCCTGGACAGCGGCCACGGGCCCTAGGGCCGGCGCTGAGGCAGTCCCGGACGCCCTAAGTATCCCAGGTTGGGTAGGACGAGCAGAGACGCCAAGGGACCGCCGCGGGCCGGCGCGACCCGTTGCGGGGGTCGCCGGGACCTGGCTCTCCCCTTAGCACCAGGGCACCGCCGCTGCCGCCATTTTGCCTTCCACTCCGCGTCGCCGCCGCCGTACTCCGCAGCAGGTTTCCCGGATGTGGGCATTTCCCGGCGTCGCTTGCGCGGGGGCCGAGGACTGGGGGCTTCGGGCTGCTCGGACTGGGGCAGCTCACGTGCAGTCTGTGACCTCTCTTCCTCGGACGGCTCCCGCTGCCCCGAGTGTGGGGAGCGTCGCCCCACGTTGCTCCCGCCGTCCGCTTCTCGCATGACTCCTTCGCGTTGGTGGCAAGAAACTCCTCCGCCCAAGTCTACTCCCTACGTGCGATCAGTCTTTCTTCCATTGAGCTTGCTCTGGTCGGAGAGAATGGATAGACATCCCAAGGAGTTCCAGGCTCAGGAGGAAGAGCAGTGAGCCAGCTCTGAAACCTTGCTGTGGACGTCAAAGCTCGAGATGTGTTTGTTTAAAAGAAAATCTCGTTCGTACTTAGTACTCTTTCCCTGAATATATGCATTTTCTGAATCAGCCATATAATGCATGGCTGAATCCGGACTACAAGAATTGAGATCCGTCAGCCTAATCCATAGAGGAGGTCATAATTGATTTAATTGGGATAACGCTGACGGTATGAGAAGGAATTTTGTTTCTGGTTAAGTTGAATTTCTGGAAATCTGAACTGGTTATCACTGAGTTTGTGATGTTTAAAAGTGCTGTTTACCTGTTGAAAATACAAGAACTTTACATAGAAACTATGTACAGTCAGTATTTTCAGGTATCTCTTTTTGACTTTTTTCTACTGGAGATTAAGGAAATTAGAAATGACTGCTTTTTTGTTGTGTATGGTGGTGCTACTGAGAATTTAGGGTACAGGATATAGTCTGCACATGCTAGGCAAGCACTCTATCCCCAAGCTGCTGGTCTCCAGCTCTTTTGAGACAAGGTTTCACAAAATTGTCCAGACTGGCCTTGGATCTGCCCCAGTATCCAAGCCCTCCACCCCAGACAGTTTTTCTGGTGATATATTAATTACTGGCTACAATAACCTTCAAATGTCAAAACTTTGTTAAAAAGTTGCATTTCAGCCCTCGGGGGGCTGTATAAATGCACTCAGGATAGTCCAGTTTGACGTGCTATAATAGGCTTTCCTACAATGCAGCCTTTTATCAAAACTAGACTGTGCCAAACCTGTGGTAACGGAATTGTTTAGAAAACATCAAAATCTGCATGTAGCCGACTTTGAGAAAAGTCTCAAAGGTTGTGAGACCTAAAGTTCTTATGAGATTGACTGAAATGATGAAATGTCAGCAGGGCCAACGGTGGTTCTATGTGTGCTAAATATGTTCCTCACAGGATCTATTGTGCTTTCCTTACTGAGGAGCAGAAAATCACCAAAAAGGTATCAAAGGCTCAAGGACAAAATCAGAAAGCTAAATTTAAATAATGAATTTTTTTTGAGTAATAAAAGATCAAAAGGCAAAGAAAAATTAAATTTCCACTGGATGTGTTAGAGCAAAGCAGGTCCTGAGCTCAAGCCCTGTCATAAAAAGAGGAAAATTACCCTTGAAGAATGCTTGCATGAAAATTATTTTCTACAAGCAAGTACAGAGTTTGTAGGACCTAGAAGGTATGACTGGAGGTGGGTTATTAAATAGTTCTAGGTCTTAATTTCTTCAAATGAAGGACTAAGTAAGCTACTCTTACGTTAACTTATCTGAAACTGACTACAGAATTTATTACACATTGCACAGTTTATCATTGCTTCACACTTTTAGGGCTTTTCTCTAGTTTATTTTCTTTTATGTCAATTAAGACAATATCTGACCAAAAGACTTGTCATATTTATATTTGTAAGGTTTCTCTCTGGTATGGGTTCTCTGAGGTCTCGTAAGGAAGATTTTTCCTCATGTGTCACATTTATTTCTTAGTAGAAAAAAGTGCTCTCCCATTTACTAAGGTGGGAGAGATCCATTAGGCTTTTTTGTATTCATTACTCTGAAAATTCTGTTGTAAATTTCTGTGTTCATGTTCATCAGCAGCTGAGTTCTGGGTGAAATTTATGTCATACATATCGCCATCAATATTCTGTATTCTGATAACTTTGATCTGTTTCAAGGGTAGAATCCAGACTGAAGCTTTCCTCAGGTTTGTTACATTCACTGTTCTCACTGGTAAAGGTTTTCTTGCTGAATGTTATTTGCCTAAACTCTCTCCAGGAAGAGAAATTTACTTAACATTTCCTGAGGCCTTTCTAAAAATGTATCTGCAGATTTATATACTTCTCTAGTCTCAGAAACTTGGGCAATGTCCTGTTTGAACCTTCCTACTCTCATTTTCTTTCTTTCTTTTTTTTTTTTTTTTTTGCTTTTTGAGACAGGGTCTCGCTTTGTAGTTCAGGCTGGCCCTGAGCTCACTATGGTGCCCAGGCAAGCTGCCACGAACTCAGCAATCCTCCCGTCTCTGCCTCCCAAGTGCTGGGATGACAGACGTGAGCCACCACGTCCGGCATTGTGGTATGTGGTGTTGATTGTTGGTGGGCGTGTCTCCACGCCCAGCATTATAGGTGGTTACCGGGGATCAAACTCAGGTCCTTGAGTTTGCGAGGCAGGCGCCGGAACCACTGAGCTAACCCTCTGGCCCCTTACTCTCATTTTCTATGAATGTACTTCTGAAATTTTCTGCTTAGAAGTCAACAACTTTCTCCATCTGCGCAATTATCTCTTAAGATTTCTCTATTCCTAATTTCCAGATCAAAGACCTGTAGATGTTTTTCCAGCTGGGAGATCCCATCGGACTTGGGAACTCGGAATCTTGGTACCTGGTCTTCTGGGTTTCTTTTTTGGGGAAGAACAGGCACCTAGGGAACAAGTAGAGTCCAAGGGAGTCTTTGCTCCAAGTCAGTGTCCTACATGAGCTGAGAACCTGGGGAAGATCAGACTGAGTCACCACAGACAGGAAGCAGACCCTTGGTGATCCTGCAGCCTCTGAGGCTGACAGCACCCCATCCCTGTTCTGAAATGAGAATTTGGCCTAGTGACCATGCGGTCACTGATGCCCTCCTTCGTGGAGCAATGCCAGCCCTTCCAGGGTATCTCTCAACTTGCCAAGGGCAGGGATGGCTACAAGCTTTTTAAATGTAAGTGTATGCAGGGTTTAAAATTTATGTTGTGATTTATTACCTTTATTGTTAAAGTCCAGCATTTGTATTTTAGCTTCATAGGGTCTATCCATGGCCGATAGCCTTATACCAAAATCACCTTGAGAGTTAATGCAGCTTTGTTTTGTTTTGAGTTAAAGCCTGGCTCTAGAGTACAAGATGGCCTTGAGTTTCTTATATAGCCCAGGCTACCCTTGAACTCATAATCATCCTGCCCCAGCCTCCTGAGTGCCGGGATTACAAGTATATATCACCATGCCTAGAAGTTAAGGTATTTCTTTCTTTCTTTCTTTTTGCTTTGTAGTTCAGGCTGGCCCTGAGTTCACTATGTAACCCAGGTGGAGCTTTTGGAATTGCTTGGATCATACACTAATCCACTGACTGAATCTACAGAGTTCCATTTGTAGCTATGGATTTACTTAAATCAGAAGACCAATCTTAGGCACCAACCAATGGTCTTGTAGCTTGAATGGAATAAAAGGGAAAGTAAGGCTCACATTCACTGCTTTATGCCTGCCACACCATGAACTGAATGTCCTCTGTGATGCTCCTTTTCCATGCCACCCTGCCTCGGAACCAGCCAGCTAGGAACTGAAACCTCTACAAACTAAGAGTTAAAGTAAACATATCCTCTTTTAACTTAAAGGTGTTGGGTATTTTAATCCCAGCTACAAGAAAAACAACTTAGACACGTAATGCTGGCATGCCGCAACATGAAACAGGTAGCTTTGCTGGGTAAGCGTTTTTTGTTTTTGTTTTTTTTTGAGACAGGGTCTCGCTTTGTAGTTCAGGCTGGCCCTGAGCTCACTATGTAGCCCAGGCAAGCCTCAAACTCAGCAATCTTCCTGCCTCTGCCTCCTGAGTGCTGGGATTACAGGCTTGAGCCACCAAGCCCAGCATTTGTGGTATGTGGTACTGAGTACTAGTGGGCCTGGCCACCATGCCTGGTATTGTTATATGTGGTTACCAGGGATCGAACCACGGAATTTGTCCTTGCTAGGCAAGTGGCAGAATCACTGAGTTAAATCTCTGGCCCAGGTAAGAGTGTTTAATAGGTAGTGTTATTTATTCCTTTTAAATCACATCAGGAAGCACATGTCTACATGTCTACCTTTGTGATAAGAACTGATCAGTACTGTCAAGGTGTCTGCTTGATCCATTAACACAGTTAGCTATCAGCAAAAAAGAAAAATAGGGTAGAGCCTGTGGATTAAAAGCAACATAAATGAGGGCCGGAGGGTTAGCTCAGTGGTTCCGGTGCCTGCCTTGCAAGCGCAAGGACCTGAGTTCGATCCCCGGTTACCACATATAATGCTGGGCATGGTGGCTCACGCCTGTAATCCCAGCACTCGGGA
>PVIC010042114.1:0-15925 GCA_004025085.1 Thryonomys swinderianus | reverse complement strand
CATTTAAAATATTTCTCTAAAACAAAACTGCTGCTCACAAAAATCACATGTCAAACTATTCCTATTTTATTCAGAGCTAGTTTTTGATCACAATATATAAAATTTTTGAAGATAAACTCCAGACATCGATGCTATAATATCACTATTTGGGCCAAAGCTAATTATCAATAAATGCTTTCTTTTAAAAATTTGCAAATTAACTCCTGCAATTTTACTAACTGTAATAGTATCATCTCTCTCTCTCTCTCTCTCACACACACACACACACACACACACACAAACACACACATACAAACACACATTTCTCTATAGGTAAAATTGATTTTTACTTGTTTTTCCCCATCAAGAACTCTATCAAAAATTGATCATATGATTCCCAAAAGATCAATACATCTATACTTGGAGAAATAAAAAATTCTAATAACTAGATGGTAATTTTCAAGTACAAGGATAAAACTATTGATTAGCAGAATGAAAAATAAAAGCATTTATAAAATGCATCAAGGACTTCCATCTAGTAAGAAGATTTATATTTTTAATTAAACCTATTACCAAGGCAATATAAGAGAAAAATATAGTAGCTCCCTTGCCAGAATTAATAAAGCTAACATTTCATGAATGAAGAGAGGAGAAAAATGCATTAACTAGGAAAAGGTAGGCGGTGAAGAAGAATATTGAGTTGAATTGCAGTCCCTATCCTATTGCCAGATCTCTGAAATATTGTTATTAATCAATAAGGCACCTAAAAAGTTAGAGAAAGGTTACATTTCATCAAGGACCATTATTTCTGTACTTACTGAGTAGGGACCAGATTCTGTGCTCCTCTGTCCCTAAAAATTCTTGAGTCAATATACAACTCAGTGACAATGACATTGTGCACTGTACACAATAAATCCAGAATTGACTGTCATGTTCAGGACAGAGACTTCTTCACCTTGTCATATACACATATATGGTTGATGATGCTCTTCTATTACACAGAAGGGACCTGAAAATTTGCCTTGTTCTCTCAGTATTTCCTCCTACCCTAAAACACGAACTGCCAAGAAGGTAGGGATCTGCTCTAACTGTGTGTAAGCATTTCTGAGCTTATACAAAATCTAAACAATGGTTGAGTTTCAACTACAAAGTTTTTCTTTCCTGGAGATGCAGAAAATCACTACCAATCAATCTCAATCACTCCTTGTGGCTTGTTTTTTTAGATGACCCCCAAAACAGCCTTGTGCACTCATAGGTGTGGCTATCGGGAAGGGACTGGATTGTGGGTGACATTGGATTACGAGTGTGTGACATCTGTTCCAGTCCTGTGACTGGATTAACATAGCTCTGACTAGATTTAGCCAAGGGGTAAGCCCCACTCTGGTATGAGTAGCACCAACCAAAAGGCTTGCTGCCTGGATGGAATACAAAGGGACAGAAAGAAGGCAGGCCATAGTCGGAAGTGGTGGCTCACACCTGTCATCCCAGCACTTGGGAGGCAGAGGCAGGAGGATTGATGAGTCCAAGGCTTGCCTGGGCTACACAGTAAGCTCAGGGACAGCCTGAACTACCAAGTGAGACCCTGTCTCAAAAAAAAAAAAAAAAAAGGGAAGGCAGGCCATGTACTTCCCGCCTGCCCCACCATGGCTGCTTCTCCTCTGCCACACCACTCTGCCCTCGCTTTCTACCTCAGAGCCAGCGGACCACAGACTGAAACTTCTACAAAACATGAGCTAAAATAAACCCTTTTCCTTTCACTTGTGGACGTCAGGTATTTTGTCCTAGGGGGCAACAAGACAACTTAAAACCAATGGTCATCTGTTAAACAGGACAAGGATTGCCTGCCGAACAGAGCCAAGGATCTGCTGGATACTTAAAGTGCTGCTCCTGAGGCAGCACAGCACTGACTAGCCAAGGCAGTCAGTCCTCAGACTCCATGGTATAACTCGTGCCTATCAACTAAAGGACTGCAACTTTGTTAAAATGTAGGCTAGTCTGTCATAACAGTAACCTTGAGTTTATGAAGCTAGTAGGTTTACTCAATTCTGCTTTGCTCTTACCCAAAGCCATTTAATTGCATGGCTTATAATTTTATTCGCCACACTGTGTTAAAAGGGATTATTATCCATCATTTCTAGAAGGATCTAATGTGCCATGTGCAACTGTGAACCCCTCCCCAACAACACAGTAATATTATTTCACTGCTAATATAATATGTTTCCAAACTGGATAAAGCATTATGGCCTCTCTAATTTAACAGGGTTGTCTAACTTGTTTCTACATTATTATTATTATTATTATTATTATTATTTTTAATGAGGCAGGGTGTGGCTCTGTAGTGTAGGCTGGCCCTGAGCTCACTATGTGGCACAGGCAAGCCTCAAACTCAGCAGTCCTCCTGCCTCTGCCTCCCAAGTGCTGGTACTACAGGCTTGAGCTACCACACCTGGCATTATGGTGTGTGGTACTGATTGCTGATGGGCATGGGTCACTATGCCTGGTATTGTTGTATGTGGTTACCTGGGATCAAACCAGGGACCTTGAGCTTGCCAGGTAGGCTTCAGAACCACTGAGCTAAATCTCCAGGCCCTAACATAATTTTTTAAAACATTATTCTTTTAAAAATTGTTTTATTCTATGAAGAAAACATTTCATAATGAGGTATTAAGAGAATAACAATAGTTAATATGCCTTGTATCATTATCTTCAAAGTAGTTACACAGAATACAAGACATAAACCAAAAATATCTTATAAAAAAGCAAATAAAATAACAAAAATCATTCTTTTCAATAAGCTAAAATAACTAGTAATATAAATGAAACCACTTAGCATCTAGACTCAAGTATTTTTAAAACGAAGGAACTTATAATTTGAAATATTTTAACTTATCCCTGTTTCTTTCTTCTATTTTGTTCTTTGTACATCTAATGAAGAGAAATCATGTAATATTTGAGCTTGCATATCTGACTTCTTTAACACCATGTTCTTAAATTGCATCTATTTATCTACAAATGCCTCATGTTTATTGTCCTTTATAGCAGCATAGTGCTTCATTGTGTATAAATACCTGTCTCCTTATTTATTCATTTGTTGATGGACAAATACATTGCTTCCAAGGTCTAGTAATTAGAAATTGTACTACTATAAACATGTGTATGCCTTAAAACTGTATTTTTATATTCTGTAATTTTCTAATTTCTAACAGTTACATCATTATTAACATAAACTTAATTTTTCAGTTCAAAATTCTGAGACTGGAGCAGATTTGTAATCAAATCATTACTTCAGAAATTAAGTTCAGACTTAACAATCTCATCACACACCTCCTTACGCCACACATATTATAAACTGTCTCATCTGATCCACACACTGACTTGGGGGAGTAGGTAAATATCCCACTTTCGTAGATGAGAAGTTACAGTGAGGGGTTAAGGCTGTGGAATATTAAGAAAGGATGAACAAGAGCTCGTGATCTGCAGAGCAAGGGTGTGAAGCAGGCAGCCCAGAGGGGACCTGGGTCCTGACCACAGCGGGAGCTGCTAGACCGCACCTGCAGGGCTTTGGGGCTCTGCATTCCAGGCACAGTGAAAAGGAACATCATGAAGGGATGCTTTCTGCTTCCTGCTGTGATGCGCTCCACCAGTCATCAAGGCTTCCTCTCTTCAGTCAGCAGTGCCTCAGTCACCCTGGACATCACAGGCACACCCTGAGGGAAGGGAAAGGCTGCCTCTGACACCACCAAAACTCCCAGCGGGCTTTCCTCCCTCCCTGACAATTCTATTCACTAGCCTGCCTGTTTTCTGACTCATAGTCTTCTTCAACTCTAGTTTTGAAAATGAGGCTCAAACTTTGTGTTCTTCTCTGATTCCCCAGGATTGGTAGGACACCTCCTTCTGCATGACAGAGACTCCCAGGCTCATTATTCAGAGTTGGTGCTGAGATCTCATCCCTTCCAAAGACCGTCTTGACCGGAGCAGTTCTCTTTACCACTGTCATCTTGCAACCACTCTTGTAGACAGAGAAGGCACCCAGCAACTCCATTTCCATAAAATTTCCATATTTATAAGGAGGCAGGCCAGAATAATAAGGATGACATTGAAGAAAAGTTTGGATACATTCTATAACATAACTCTACTAGATCTTACCATGTTCTTTAAAAGCAATCTCTTTTTTCTCAACTGAGAGAAGTGATTTTTATGTATTATTTTGAAAGAGTTTGATGTTCTACCATTTTTTTAAATGTCCTATTGTCAGGCCGAGTGGCACTGTGAAATGACAGTATTGTTGAACCTAGCTAAAATTAATTAGAGCCACAATAAAATACCATGTCCTGAAAGACTATTGTAGTATAAAAAAAGAATCAGACCTAACTTTAATGAGATTTCTTAGACTGTTCTTTCACCTAAAAGAAATGTGTTCCTTCTAGTCAAACAGAACTGAATCAGAGCCCTGTCCTATTTTTTCTTCACACCGGCAAATGTAGCCCTCAGAGAGAATCAAAGAACATTCCTCGCACCTCTGAGATGCTATGCAGTGTACTGTGAGCTAATATGTTGACCTATGATAAGTTCTTTAGTTCTCTTCTACCTTGATTTCAGACTTTCCTCTTGTCTCGCCTCCTAGGATGGCATTCTCTCAGGTCTCTGGCTACATCCTTGAGTGAAACATGTGCAAATTTATCATACCAACCTCCTTTAGGCATCCTGATTCCCAACATTTTTCAATTGTTGTGGTGGTCCTGAAAATTGTACATCAAACATTTTAAGAAGTAAGACATGGCAACAAACACAGAATCACATGTACTTTTTCCACCTATAATGAAATGGAAAGAAAATCGCTTAAAAAGAGAGTTCATTCTCATATCTTTACATGTGTTTGCATACATACACACCAAAAATGGGATGCGTTTTAGTCCTAGAATGAAGGAAAGTGATAAGGAAAGTGAAAACAAAGTAGTCCATTTAACCAGAAGAAAGAAAATAAGTTTCTGGTCATGTTTCGTTCTGAACTCAACGCTCTCAGCCAGCAATTAAGCATTACAATTACTATGAGAAACATTTCAGCACCTGAAGTCAGTGATCAGCTGCTAAGAGAAACAGTCACCAGTATCACTAGAGTCACCACAACACTAACCCAGGACAGAGCAGGATCAGTGCCTCTCACTGAAGAAGCACAGAGTACTGACAGCCTGTTCTCCTACAAGTCCACACTTGTTCTAAATTATAGATAAATAATTATTTACCAGCCGATTGTATGGAAAGAAATCTGTTTCCTAACTCAGTGACATTTAATGTGAAATAGAGTAAAAGTAGTTTCACTTTAGTTTTCATGTAAAACTATTTCTCAAAAAGATTTTCTAAAAAGTCAGCTCTAATTAACGATGGCAACATATTTCTGTAGACCTTGGCTCCCTGATGCTGTTTCCCAGTTGTGTTCACCATAACCTCCTAATCTCATTTTTGTATCTGCAGGATCCATCTCACCTAAGATCCAAAATACTCCTAAATTAAACTAGAACAGAGAAGTCAGAGCTGTGAAGAAATGCAGTATCACTGGGCGTGGTGGCTCATGCCTGTAATCCCAGCACTCGGGAGGCAGAGACAGGAGGATTGCTGAGTTCAAGGCTTGCCTGGGCTACATAGTGAGCTCAGGGCCAGCCTGATCTACAAAGTGAGACCCTGTCTCAAAAAAAAAAAAAAAAAAAAAAAAGAAATGCAGTATGATTCCCCTCATTGAAATTCTTCTAGTACACAGAGGGTCCCATTTTCTGATACACATTCAAGATTTGTGTATTACTACATCAATTCACTCAGATTCATGTGGAACCAATACTTTCAAAACAAGGCATTAGTTTGCTATTCTTAATTAAAAGCATGGCAAGCTACCCTAAGAATAGAACTAGTAATGTAGCCATCCTGATATTCATTCACTGAATGAACTATCAATGAAGGGAAAACCTATGTTAAGTATACCATAAATAAACACTTAACATTTCAGAGCTCTGGATGATGCAGGCAAGAAATATCTGTGTAGATTGAAGCTGGTTTTACTGTAGTCTGCATCAGCAGTCTGTTAAAGCTGTCAGGAAATGGATCAGTAACTTACAGAAAATCAAGTTTAATTGGATAAATTCACTGACAAAAACAATGCAACCTAAGACAAAAATTGAGAATTTTTTTGTTGTTGTTCAGATTTTAGACTGAGCTGAAATTTTGCTGTTTCTCTTTTATTATGATAATGGAAAGGAAATTTAAAAAGAAAAAAAAATGGGCCAGAGATTTAGCTCAGTGGTTCCTGCGCCTACCTCACAAGCTTAAGGCCCTGAGTTCAATTCCCAGTAACCACATACAATGCTGGGTGTGGTGACTCACGCCCACCAGGAATCAACAGCACATACCACAGTGCCAGGCTTGGTAGCTCAGGCCTGTAATCCCAGCACTCGGGAGGCAGAGGCAGGAGGATTGCTGAGTTCGAGGCTTGCCTGGGCTACATAGTAAGCTCAGGGCCAGCCTGAACTACAAAGCAAGACCCTGTCTCAAAAAAAAAAAAAAAAAAAAAAAAAAAAAAAATCCTAGGGATTGCTTCATTTACAATGGAAAATAAGCATTAAGTAATTAACATCCACTAGCAACAAAGGAATAATTTAGTTACCTCTGTAGACACTTCTATTTGCTTGCAGTATTTAGTTCCTTTATATACTACAATACAACTGCACTTAATAATGAAAAGGTAAATACAGCCAGGATTTTTTATAGCTATTTTTATCAGATTACTAGAAACAATTTTTGGAAAAAGATAATGTGTACTGGGAACTGGCATGCTCTTTCTAAATTGCTTATTTTGGAGAAGGTTAATATTCCATAATACAGTTTGGATAGTGATCAACCATTGAAATTAGGTTAGATTATAGGTCATCAACTCTCACAGGTTTACTCAAGGGTTATAAAGACATTCTTAAGAATGTAAAGTGGATTTAACTAGCATAGATGTTGCATTCCTTTTCAAATATATATATATATATATATATATATATATATATATATATATATATATATATCCAACTACCTATGAATCAGATCTACCTTTTCATGTTGTATATATGCAGTTATATGTATTTTCATTGTAGTTCTGAGATGTTTATGTTAGTGTTTTGGTCTGTTTATCTTGACTATTAAAAGTTAACCTTAAGTTAATTATCTGTATCTAATGGTTCTAAAGTAGGAGTGATTTTGCTCTGTCATAGACATTTGGAATTATCTCGGGTCTTTCTTTCTTTCTTTCTTTCTTTCTTTCTTTCTTTCTTTCTTTCTTTCTTTCTTTCTTTCTTTCTTTTTTCTTTCTTTCTTTCCTTTCTTTTTCTTCCTTGTCTCCTTTCTTTCTTTCTTTCCTTCCTTCTGTCTGTCTGCCTGTCTTTCTTGTTGTGTCAGGATTAAATTCAGGACCTTGTGGTTTCCAGGCAGGCTTAGTACCACTGAGCTAAATAGTTATTCCCCTCCCTTTTATTACACTAAAGAGCAACTACTGATCTCAAAGAAAGCATCAAAGCTGCAACTAAGTATCTCACAATACCCAGCTCACCGGCCCCTGATGAGCATGCATACGTCCTCAAGTATCAGTCCTGCTAGCCCTCAGGAACCTTGTCTACAACCTTTAAATTGGATCCTACTTTCAAGTAAATTTCTTATTGCAGAAAGAACGTTTTATTGGAACAAAAATGTAATGTCACACAATTTCAAAGTACCTAGATCGCACACTGTAATACTAAATTGGTGCAAATAAATGCTGTGCTTTGGTGGTTGGTGCCTTTCTTACCTAGTCCTGATGGATGGGTTACTGCGCATCTAGCAAAGCAAAGGGCAGGTCAACATTTCAAGATAAAATGAAGGACATGAAACTTCAATAACCCCAAGTGTTGCATTGCTTGTCTTTTCCTTTTCTATGACAATAAACAGCATATTTATGATTACTTTCTGTTTTGCTAGGTGTGAAGACAGAATTCTAATGAACCATCAAACATTATAAAAGGAACAAGAAACAAGCACGTGGCTCAAAGGTCCACTGTTTGCTCACATGTGGTTTGAAATTCACTGTGTCAGTCTAGGTAAAACAAATGGGCTGTAGAGAACTGTTTTTTCTGGCAGTGTACGCATGACTTAAAATATTTCTCACCAGGAGAAAAAACAAAGCAAATACACACATACATCCTAAAAACAACAAAACTCCTCTTTATACTCGTGGTTAAAATTTTGGAGCAGATACATTTCAAAAGACAGACAACATACTTTAGCACTAAATTAATATGAGTTAAAAATCCAGAGAGCAAAAATACAGATTTCACTAAGTCTAAATATCAACAAATAAAAAATAAGGACTAGCCTTTTAGTATCCCTAAGACTACTTCTGAGGCTCCCCTAGACTTATGTATAAAAATACAATTCACCTCAAGATGAAGGAAGTATGGAAAGGTTTACTTGCCTGGACTTGACTATTGCAGTCCAATGATGCATATTTAAAAGCATACAAAGAAAAGGCAGTCTTTCACTTTTCAGAATTGATAGGCCTTTCTTTTAATGGTAATCTTAAATAAAATTTACAAGGATAATGATATCAAAATATAACTGTCTCTGTAAAATATTTTGGAGAAAATCTCATGAAATTAATATGTACACATTTTATACTTTATACTGCTTGTGTCACAAAAACATTTTATAAGACTTACAAAGTCTGTATCTGACTTACATAGATAGACACAAATAGCAAGGAAGAAATAAATGGCTAAATGTTATGAAATTAACCAAGAATAGAAGAAAAAGGGAAACTAACACCCTAAGATGGACAAAGGGAAGAAGAGCTGAAGACTTTCCATCCTAGACCTCAGATATTTGACTCCTGTTTACTGAAAACATGTTTTTCAGTTTGCTCATGAGGGAATGGAAGGGGGAAAAGGGAGGGAGAGAGCAAAAGGGGAGGCTTGTTTTAACAGGAAATTTTAAAAAGATCCTGGATTCCATTACACTAACAGTCTACACATAGTTTTCTTCTTTCATCTAGAATACTTGTATAATCCACTGGAAATTTCACAACTATGAGATTATATTTCAATAAATGGCTACAACTATGATCCCATAATGTCCTATATGCAGCAAGCATCACAATCCATGGGAGTGATGCTCTTGCTTCTATTTTTGCATTGACCTTCTGAAAGTTCTAATCTCATTATACCTTAAAATATACCTTATAACTCACTGACTGCTTAATATCTACACTTTGCGCATATCCTTCCCTTAGTGTCTGGACTCAAATGACTCACCAGTACTGTATCTCAGACAGATACCTCTTCATTAGTCCAGATACACAGATCTAACTACTTGTTTAACTTCTTGGACAACTTCAAACTACATGAACCCTTATTCTTGACATCTTTATCTATACCTGTGATGGACTCACAGCTTTCTGTCTTTACTGCTTCTATCAAAGTTCAATTATAACAGGGACTACTGCAGTGCCTTTCCAATAGGCCCTCAGTATGAGTCCCAAGCCTTTCTCATCTATAGGAACAAATCCAGATACACTGGCACTTCAGAAAGCTTCAAAAAGTGTATCTTTGTTATTCCAGGTTCAACATGGCCTGGGAGCTTGAACCCAGGCTGGGTAACTCTAAAGTCTTAACCTCTGTATGACACTAGTAACTTCTTAACTCAGGATACTGTCTACAGGAAGCCATGTGTGCTTTTGTAATTTTAGTAATTTTCAGCCATTTAAAAATTTGGAGAATTATCTGCTGTAGCAGAGACTTGTTCTTCCTTCAATAGTTAAAATTGGGGGAAAATGTTTGGTTTCCTATATAAATATACACATTTTGTAACATGTTTTATTCATAGCATTGGCTAACAACAGGGCTCTTTAATGATACTAAAATGATCTAAATATTTCATTACAAAAAGCCCATTGACAGTGGTCCAAAGACATCATTAAGAAGATTCCCAGTCTTTCTCTTACATACTTTCTTTGCTTTTGATAATCGAAGGTACACACATTTTGTAGGAAAATGCTTAAGAATATCAATATATTGAGAGACAAGGTTTATCAAGAAATGTTTATGGTTTACAGAAGACAAAATTTCTCCAAACATGAAATTCTGAAAGGAAGGAAGGGATGGTGAAGATAAGAGTAGTAAATAGCTTTGGAACTACGAGTGCCGGAAACATTTACTAACTGAGTGTTTTTTTTAATTGAATATCAATTTTAAGTGTTAATTCTGATGTAAAATTGCACAGATATTTTAAAAACTATAGAACAGATCTGGATTTAGTTTCTAGACTTAACTAGAGTAGATAAGTCTTTTCAAAGACTGCATTTTAGATAATGTTCCCTTGATAAATAAATAAACAAATATGTATATTTTGGAGAAATTGCTAATTTAAAGAATTTTTGGGAAACATTTCTTTCTCATTTAATCCTAGTGATATTCAGGAATGAAAGGTTCTCACTGGAAATTCATACAAACACACAAGCATATACACAGGGTGCTCATTTATCTGTTATACAACAGTTCTTTGTTGATGCAAAGTGAAATTATTACACCAAACTTGTGAACTCAGAAGGAAAAACTAAGGGCAAAATTCACTGTGATGAAGACACCAGAGTCGTGGTGACCTCATCCCAAAGACTATAGCTATTGAAATCCTCCAGACCTCTGGATTTTTACGTGAAATTGAAAAGTGGTGCATTTTTTTTTTCTCAGAAGGAGAAAATATCCTGAGGCAGATAAAAGCTCTCTTATCTTTCTGTCAATCAATACAGATTCTAGGAAAGCATCATGCATTGCAGAGTATGCAGTAAGCACTCAGAAATTATCACTAGTTATACAAAGGGAACAGAGAGCACACTTTTATAGAACCTCTCTTTTAAAGCTGAATCTTTCTAAATCAGTAGAAAGGACAAATAAGAATTATAAAGGAAATATACATGGTCATAGTCAATACTGGGAAACTTCTTAAAAGGAGCAGACCTTTTGCACTTATATGAATGTGTGTGAATCTGTTGATATAAAAGAATCAATGAGTCTTCCCCAGTATTTCTATCATGGTAGGATTTTTTAAAATTATAAATTTAACCACTTTTTATGCATATTCCTAGATTTAGGATAAGAAGTTTAGGATTGTGAGGGAGAAAGAGAAAGAAAAAAAGGATGGAATAAAACCCTGACTATGAAGAAGAGTGATTTTAAGCAATCCATTTTGGAGAAACCATCCTAACCGATAACTTCCCACAGCTTGGTTCATGAACCTTATTTTAGTTGAGCTAGTAACAAAGGAAATGATTAGACATGATCACCAACCTTGTCATGCATTAATGCCTGTGCAAATCAACTCCTACCAGTAAAATTACTCTTCTGTCTGTCAGAATCCTCGAAGAGTATGACTTACTGCACTAGGGGCATAATTGTGTCTCCCTGCCTGCGCGTAACTGACACATAAAAATCAATATTAATTAAAGCGAGATCAAAACTGTCCTAATTATCTTATTTGGCTGTCTTCCTAAAATGGAGTTACCTTTTATGACAGAGGCACAAAAAAGTCCAGATTTAACCAGTTTCCCCTGCCAGACAATAAGTATCCACTTTCCTAAAAATTGAGTTATTTACACCATTATTTCAGAAAGCAACTGAACTGTAAATTCCATGTATAACATCTCAGACACTTTTCAATACATTCTTTACTGTCTTTCTTCAAAAAATATTCCTAAGAGGAGAAAAGAATAAAAATTTATCTTACAAGTCTGGACTCACTAAGCTTTGCAGAAGGTACCATTCCACATCTTCTATTTCACTTTACATTCGTATGATTGTATTGTGTTACTGAACTGATGCTTTTATTTCAATGTAAATATAATCATTTCCTGGAACACTGAAATAGGTGAAGCAAAGAGATGACTTGTGGTCATCCAATGACTTTACAAAAGTGTCAATTCCATACAATGACAACAATGCCTCTTTTCCTTGCCAGTTCTTTCCATGTTCCTCGTGCTAACTCTTCACAGGATATTCTCAATAGAGAAAATGGTCACAGTACACTATGATCTTTTAATCTGGAACCTTAGCCCTAACCATGTCAAAATCACTGGCCATCAGGAAGAGGAAATATAAGAGTGGACTCTCCTGTGTCCTTCCCTGGTTCCAAGCATGCTTTGAAGCCAACTCTGAGACCTGTATCCTACCTCATTTGAGATACGCTCTTATCCCTATCAATATCTATTTGAATGGTATTCGTTTTGGTTTTTGTTTTGTTTTGTTTTATTTTGAGACAGGGTCTCACTTTGTAGTTCAGGCTGGCTCTGAGCTCACTGTGTAGCCTAGGCAAGCCTCAAACTCAGCAATCCTCCTGTCTCTGCCTCCCGAGTGCTGGAATTACAGGGGTGAGCCACCATGCTGGGCACTGTGGTATGTGGTATTGATTGCTGGTGGGCGTGAGTCTCCACGACCAGCATTGTATGTGGTTACCGGGGATTGAACTCAGGACCTTATGCTTACGAGGCAGGCACTGGAACCACTGAGCTAACCCTCCAGCCCTGAATGGTATTAGTTTTAATAAACTGGTGTTTACTTACCAACAAACATCACTAGCTAGCTATATACCACTCATGAATAAAAGGACAAAAGGAAAAACAGAAGAAATACACATAATCAACTAATGT
Source organism: Thryonomys swinderianus (assembly GCA_004025085.1). Taxonomy (NCBI): domain Eukaryota; kingdom Metazoa; phylum Chordata; class Mammalia; order Rodentia; family Thryonomyidae; genus Thryonomys; species Thryonomys swinderianus. The sequence goes on along the minus strand of PVIC010042114.1, from coordinate 3,249 downwards.
TAAATTGATCACCGTTCAGCACTGGTAATTTTATAGCTTACCCAGTGTCATTTTTATCAATTTGTGTGCAAGCTGTATAAAAATTAATTACAGCTTAAACTGTTCCCTAAATGTTGCAGAAAAAAAAAGGATTTTACTTTCAAAGATTTTATATATATATATATACATATATATGTTTATATGTATATATATGCACAAGCACACATACGCACACACACACACAGACACACACACACACACACACAAAGAGAGAAACACACCTAGATACGAAAGAATAAACTTTTACCTCAAAGTGGTAACTATATATACTATATATAGTATACTATATATGCTATATATACTATATATTACTCTATATAGAGTACATGTGTTCTATAGTCAAGACGTTTGATTGGTTTACAGAAATTCAAGTCTATCTGATCTTGGCCAACTACCTGATTTTCAAATGTTTCTGTTCTGATCTAGAATGTGGGTATAATAATAACACTGGCCCAATAGATCCCTTGAGAGGATTAAATGCTGCTAGTACTACATATTAAAGTGGCAGATGCTTACATTCACAGTAAGATAGACAAAAAACTTTCAGGAAAAACTCCATGGCATGAGATATTTCTGTCTTCTCACCTTCACGGTGAGCATATTTCCCTTTCTAAGGTCAGTACACAGATCCAGAGTCCCCAGGTAAGCTGATGGTATAGACTGTGAGCTGCAAAGGCCCCATGCAAGCTCCTTAGCATTTACTGAAACACAGGTGAGTACCGTAGTGAGCAAAAAGCACAGAGGAGGATGGTTCTCAGATACAACCCATGTACATTCTCTTATAGAAAAAGCTGGTAAACCTAAGCAGAACAGCTGCTGCTTCTGAAAAAAATGCATCTCACCTTCCTGGACAGAACATCCCTTTACTTTTGCATCAGCCTGGTCATCTGGTATGAGGACTAGTGTGGGACAGTCTCCTACCTCATGGCTTTGTCGGTCTCAGTCCATGCAGTTTAAATCTAAGCACTCTGGTTTCCTTCTAGCAATTAGTGAGTTATGTGCTTAAAGTCACTGAAATGTTTTAAACTGCATACTCTATTACCAGAATTAATAAGGAGTTGCTAATGGAGGGTGACAAACTAAATCTCAGGAACCCATCAGTGATTTGGTCAGAAAATATTTCACATAACACAATTTCTGGGTTCAGCAGTTTGTTTTAGCTGAGAAATGGGGAAAGGAAGTATGGGTAAAGTCAGAGGGGGGGACATTTAAAGACCAATAAATAAACCAGGCCAATGCTAAACACTTCAAATATCAATTGCTTTTTCTGGAACACAATAGAAAAGGCACTTTGCAAAAGAAAAACGTTGAGTATCAGTTAATTTAATACATAAGAAGGCTACTTTAAAAACCCGAATCCCATCTAATTCAGCCATCATGTAATCTTTTAAAAGCTCACTAGACTCCCATCTTACGCATTATTTCCTTTATGGATAAGAGAATCCTGGAAGTTCTTTTGGGTCTTAAATACTTACCTACCTGGCACAGAGGTGAGAAATGACTACTTTATTTCCAAATTTTACTCAACAGCAAAAGATTAAACAGCAAATTTCCAGGGAATTGAAACTTTGTTGGAGAATGCAGACTACGGAAAACAGAAATAAGCTCTTCCTCTAGAGTCATCATACACACAATGAGCTTGTGCTTAATTTTAGCCCAAGATTGCTCTTAGACCGACCAAACACAAACTGGATTTTCTGTAGACAACATTCTATGCAGGGCCGAAATTCTCACCCTCACTGAGCCTTTTCTTGTTAGTATTATTTCTTTTTTCACGTGTCTCAAAAACACTCATAACACCACTTAAGACTTGAGTTACACAATATTAAGAAGCATCATTGACAAAATAAAAGCTGTGTCTTTATTCTGAGAACTGTGCAACTTTGTATTAAAAAAAATGGTATAAACACTATTATGGTTTCCAGGGCTCTAAAAAACAATCATATTGTAATAATGAGACAAAGAAGGTAATTCTTTGGAAATACAAGGAGTTTCCAGTGTGGAAATAAAAAAAAGTGGGAACAGCTGAGGGCTCTGAAGAACCTTTTCACAGGCGCTTAGCTCCCCAGATATGAACACAGGATGAACTATTTTCTAATGCTACTAAGAATACCTGTTACAAGACAACATCATTAACAACCACAGCTCTTATTCATTGAAAAGCTATCAAATGTGAAGCACTTCATTCAGCACTTTACATATATTTCTTCTAATCTTTAAACTGTTTCTCCTATTCTATGGATAAGGAAACTGAGGTCCAGACTACATGAGTTACTCTCATAAAGTCAAATCCAAGTGGAAAGGTTCACTTATCCTGCTCTGGGCTTTACCTTGGGACTGGAAGAGCTTTACGATATGATTGGACTAGAAAACTGTAAAAACAAACCCTGTTCTTTTCTTGGAATATAAATACACATCTCACCCAAATGTTGTAAGAAGCACACACAAGCATGGGATGAAATTAATTTGATAATCGTATCATAACAACAAAAGTACAAAGAAGAAAAGGTCATGGAATCATCATTTTCTGACCAAATCACTGGATGCTTCCCTAGTCACTGCTTCATGCAACCCTTCGGTCTTCACAGCAGACTGCACCCGAGGGGCTGCCACACAGGCCACCTGGCTACAAGCGTCCTCCCCAGTTGGCAGGTTAAGTTCATCTGCACGAAGTAGCTACTGACACAATGCAAAAGAAGGGCCAATGTAAGGGTCTGTAATAAGTGTTCGATAAATCATACCTAAGTTGTATATTGATAGCTACTCCAAAGGGATTCAAGAAGAATACTCTTCACTTTATCTACCATAATTACCACTGCTAATAAGTACTTTTTACCCTTTAATTTTCTTCCTTTCCTTCATTTTTCTATTTCCATTAAGGAACTCAAATCTAATACGCACATGGTCTGCTTTGCCTCTCCCACCTCTGTCCCTCTCTCTCTCCACAACACTGGGGATTTAAGCTAAGGCCTTGCACGTCTAGTCAGGTGTTTTTCCACAGAGCTACACCCTCAGCCCCATGCTCTCACTTCCTGATACATCACGGGGTTAATATATGGTAATGGGAAATACTGTGTCAATTAAGGAACATTTTGGGCCAGTGATATAGCTCAGCTGCAGAGCTCCTGTTTAGCATAAATGAAATACATTCAATCCCCAGTATGTGCGTGCACGCATGCACACACACACACACACACACACACACACACA
>PVIC010042113.1:0-15951 GCA_004025085.1 Thryonomys swinderianus | reverse complement strand
CTTGTAGAATCTATACAAATGAAGTCACTATCTGGAGAACCAGAAGTGCATTCTAGGACCTGAAGTTCTTTGTATGGGGTAAACTAGTCTAATCATCTGAAAATCATGGACCTAGAGAAAAACCAGGTTTTGTTTCAATGATGTCAGATCTTACCTTTTAAGCATTTCAGAGTTTCGGTGCTGCACACATCCACCCTCAGAGTTGACAACTGCTTCTCCTTCAATTCTATCTGATCCTCTGAGCGCTTGTAGAGCAGCAGCTCTTCAATGAGGGCCTGAGACTGAACACACAGACCAGAGTCATGTTTCATTTATGAGATCAATCAAGTCTTCTCCTTCTACCTCTCCATATTCATGATAAAAGGACTAAGGCCTAATAAAAACCTCAAGCAGGAATGTCAGTGGTCAATTCTCTTGTCAAACTGTATTTTTAGTTCTATACTTCCTTAATCATTCAAAGTTAACTCATGAATACAGGGGTTGAGACAGAAACAAAGGCCCACTTATATACTCTGTAAATTTTAATTAAACATATATCCAGGGCCAGAGATATAGCTCAGTGGTTCTGGCACCTACCTAGCAAGCGCAAGGTCCTGAGTTTGATCCCCGATAACCATATACCACAATGCCGGCCTGGTGACTCATGCCTGTAATTGTAGCACTCCAGAGGCAGAGGCAGGAGGATTTCTGAGTTCGAGGTTTGCCTGGGCTACATAGTGAGTTCAGAGCCAGCCTGAACTGCAGAGTGAGACCCTGTCTCAAACCTCCCCACAAAAAAAGGACATGTATCATATTACTCTAAGAAAATTCTAATTTAACAGAACTTCTAAGAAAAATGAGCCTTCTTGTTGGCTAAGTTTAACACAGGATGCAGGTGATAGCAGATTCTGGGTGTTGTTTCTCCTAATACAGAAATAGATAAAACTCTAAGTACCCTAACTCAATCTGGACTCCTTCGAGTATGCTTAGAACATAAATGATGTACAATTGAGTAAAAATAAACCTTACAAGGGCCGGAGATTTAGCTCAGTGGTTCTGGCGCTTGCCTTGCAAGTGCAAGGTCCTGAGTTCGATCCTGGTAACCACATATAATGCTGGGCGTGGTGACTCATGCCCATCAGCAATCAATACCACATACTACAATGCCGGGTGTGGTGGCTCACGCCTGTCATCCCAGCACTCGGGAGGCAGAGGCAGGAGGATTGCTGAGCTCAAGGCTTGCCTGGGCTACATAGAGAGCTCAGGGCCAGCCTGAACTATAAAGCGAGACTCTGCCTCAAAAAAAAATTAAAAAAAAATAAACCTTACGAAAAGACATAAGAAACTGTAACTCAAAAGGGATAAATAATGCTTTACTGTATTTAATATATTCTTTAACTTACTCGAAATTCAGCAACTATTTTAGACTTGAGAGCAGCTTTTGGATTCGTAGATGCTGTTGGAATTAAAAAAAAAGGTCATTAAGAATACAAACACACACCCCCAAAAATAAAGTAACACACAGACATACATACATATATATATGTACATATATATATATGTACATATATATATATGTACATACACAAACAAACACAAAGAGTAGACTACTCAGGAGAAGCTTTAGCTGTATAAGGGTGAATTCTTTGAATATATGACATGCACATATAAATTATAATATAGTTCCTAGAATAAAGAAGGTACTATGAAATTTAAACAGTCCCAAGTATGGTCAGTATAAAAATACACTAATTAGATAGATCTAACTCACTTACCTCCAACACTCTTGAAGTCATAAAGTTCTACAATTAGTGATTTGGAGATACATGAAATACCTTCTTTTTCTAGTCTAACTCAGTTTTAGAGGGTCTCAGCACCTCAAAGGAAGAGTGTTCAGAACAGGGCATCCTATTAATCCTGAACACTGACTGAAGAAATTATTTATAAATATCAACACTATTCCCATGTATTTAGCCGTGCATTTCTTTTGTGCTGGCTCGGTTCATAGCAAAAACAGGCATGAAAAGTTCTTAGTAAATTACCACTGTGCTTGAACTTTGGCTGAAATGGTGACTCTTGTTCCTAAGCATGCAACTTACGACCAAAAGGCTGTCAGCAGACTCCCTTAACCATGACGAGTAGCACATGCTTGATGGAGCAAAACCATCCCAGTTCTCACTGTCTTTTACTTTGTCCCCTCCACACCTTCACGCTCTCTCAGTGTTTCTGTTTGCCCACCGCAGCCTATCACATGCAGTATTCCACTCCCTTGATCTCATGCTGGTCAATGTGATAAACACACAGGAGCTCCAGTTAACAGAATGAGCTTCTTGCCAAGGTTTGAGGTCCATGTCTAATTTGGTAGAGTGGATCCCCAAATCTCCAGGATTTCATGGCTCTCACAGAAATGCTTCTTAGGGCCTAGTCTCCTCTTCAGATCTGCTGTTAATGCAGCTGCCTCTAACTTCATACATCTTTGAACCTGAGAATTAGCCTGGACACTAGCAAGGTTTTTTTTTCTTCGTTTACTCCCCAACTACTCTTGAATCTTCACTCAATTTAACACTTTTTCTAAATTTCCTTTGTTTAACAGTGGCTTTTTAAGAACAACTTCGTGATGATTTGTATAGCATAAGTCACTGGGAGCCTCCCAGGCCTGGAAAACACAGGCTTGCTCATGGTTTATTGCCAGATGTCAAATGGTCTAAATTTTCTTCTGCTCCAAAAAGGAGGTAATTTTATATTAGTTGAGATTTTGTTCCTTACTTTGTGATTTCTTCCACTGCTTATTCGGTTGTTTGTTCAGATTTTCTTTCAGCTGCTTCTGAGTTTTGAAAGTGGTACCTGGAAAACATTTCAGGTTTTGCAATCTGGCATAATGGGAAGCTGCTGTCTGTCCACTTCAGTGCCAAAGTTGTAGCATGAAAAAAAGGCAATCCGAGACTGTGTTGTTTCTTTCCTTCCTTTTCTTTCATTTATATATATATATATATATATACACACACATACATAAAAAATAGAAACACCTACCAGATCTAAGAAGCAGTCAAATAAATTCTATAATCAATGAAATAGCCAATTCTGAAAATATGGAAAGAAGCTTAGAACTACAGCTAACACATTCAAATAAAGAATTTAACAGCTTCTTAGATGGAGTTAATTTAAAAGAAAATTTCTAATCAAGTGATGGTCACTGTAGCCGATATCACCAAACTCTACAGAATGACTTAATAATTATATGCATCAAATACAAAGAACTAAATTACTTAAAAATAAAATAGGTATAAAACTCACTGCAAATCTGACTCAGGAGTCTAAAGACTACCAATACACTTAGTGCCAAAGAGCTAAGTGAGAATTAACCTGTAAATATTCTCCAAGAGTAAGAGGACATTATTTATGAAGTACAACCAGTAAGTAATTTGAAAAAAAGCTAACACAGGAAAATAATCATTTACTATGCTTGAGTTTTTGGTCAATAAAAACAAAATCTAATACCCTGCCTCTAAAACCAATCCCATTTAAATTTTTAATTCAAACACTTAATTTTTTTAAAAAATATTTAATTTAAAACAAACACAGATCCAAAACTTTATTTTTTATTATTACACAAAAGGACCAGATCTGTCTGTCTGTCTGTCTCTCTTAATAAACACTGGCTTAAATTTTTCTTTTCAGAAAGAAAAGACACTTACTCAAAGCTTCTCTTAATGCCACGATCATTTCTTCTGGGTATACATTTCTATCTTCCCAGATTTTAAAGATTCGTTCTATAGACTTAGACACAGACGGATCCCTGAAGAAAAAAGAAAAAGAGATTATAAAAACACTGACTTATGTCCTAAACTACAATTTGAAAATAAAGTTATCAACAAAATTACTATTTCCTAAATTTCTTTTGACTTAAAAGTCTTATTTTTTGAGGTACTGGGGACTGAATTAAAGGCTTTCACAATGAGCCACAGTACACCCCTAATTCTTTTGTCTTTTACTTTGAGACAGAATCTTTCTAAGTCTCTGAGTCGCCCAGGGTAAGCTTGAATTTGTGAACCTCATGCCTGCATCCTCCCAGAGTAATGGGATTGCAGATGTGCATCACCATGTCCAGCTCTGATGTTTATTTTTCAACACATTTCCCCCCCAAAACAAAAACATGTTCTTGTTTTTTTACAATGTCCAGGGCTAAAGAAATCTTAAACACTTATTGAACACTTATATGAATGTCAAATATGAGGCTACTCAATGTATGGATATAACTGGCATTCCGAAAGCAGGCTGAATCTCACCAGATGAAACTGAATGAGAAATGACCTGCCCTAAAAACAGCAAACCCAAAATGATCACACTAGTACACAATGAGAAGACTCAGCAATGCTGCTCTTCCATCTTTATAAAAAAAGGTTTAATCTGCTGAGCATGGTGGCTCATACCTGTCATCCTAACACTCAGAGGAGGCAGAGGCAGGAGGATTGCTGAGTTCCAGGCTTGCCTGGGCTACAGAGTGAGCTCAGGGCCAGCCTGGACTACAAAGCGAGACCCTGTCTCAAAAAAGGGGAGGAGGTTTTTGATAAAAAATAATCATCAATCAGTCCTGTACTGTAACAGGTCTTCTAAACTTCTATAACATAGTATCATGAAAATACATGCTCAAAATGAGGGAACGAAAGGTCTTATTTTATTCTGTTTGGTTCTCAGATGGGCTTCTGAGTTTGGTTACACTAAACTCAGTTTTAAACTAGTTTTGCTTTAAAAGCAAAACTGTTGCAACCATGGCTTTCCCAACCACAGCCCACCCTGCTTCCCCCAGGGTGTACTTTTACTATTTCCCTGGCCCAAGCAGAGCCAGCTTTTCTCTCTTCTTCATTTTTACTTTTTCAAACAAATTTGAAAAAGAGAAAAAAGCAAACTTGCTGTAGGATGTGGAGGTATATGCCAGAAGGAGGAAGGGTGGGAGGGAAACAGAAAGGAAAGGAAAGAACACTGTATTAAAGTAAAAGTGGTTGAGAAAAGATTATCAGGAAATAAAGATTTAAATTATACCTTAAATGAAACTGTAGAAAAAAATACAATAGATTTGTAAAGAATCATACTGCTATGATCCCAGGAAGAACAAAAAAGTTAAACCTAGGGCTGGAGATTTAGCTCAGTGGTTCCAGTGCCTGCCTAGCAAGCACAAGGTCCCTGGTTCGATCCCCAGTAACCACACACAATACTAGGTGTGGTGACTCACGCCCACCAGCACTCAGTACCACACACCACAGTGCCAGGCGTGGTGGCTCACACCTGTCATCCCAGCACTCGGGAGGCAGAAGCAGGAGGACTGCTGAGTTCGAGGCTTGCCTAGGCTACATAGTGAGCTCAGAGACAGCCTGAACTACAAAGCGAGACCCTGTCTCAAAAAAAAAAAAAAAAAAGATTAAAAGTAACAACAATAATAATAATATAGATTTTTTTTTTCTCTCTCTACTATTGGAAAGTGAACTCAGGGCCTTCATACTGGGCTATATCTAAAGCAGATTATTTTTCATTTTGAGACAAGGTCTTGCCAAGTTACTAAGTTGCCCAGGCTGGGCTCAAACTTTACCTTCCTGTCTCGGCCTCCCAGAGTGCTGGGATTACAGGCATGAGTCACCATACCCAGCTCTGCTTACTTTATGGCATGTTTCAAACATGAGTCAATGAAGCTACAACATCATGTATTCACAGAAGGTATTTTTTGGCCTGAAAGTGGCACATACAGGAAACAAAACTGCATTAAACCTCTAGAAAACCATTTTTTCAACAAATGTATTAACCAGAACAGACTCTCATTTTTTATGCTGAGACTTCCTATGATCAGATATGTTATATATGCATGTGTGTGTACACATATATATATACATAAATTTATAGCACCACAACTCAGTATTATTACCTTCTAGTCTTATTCTATAAATGTTGACATTATATCCAAAACCAACATACATACACACAATTGTATCCTCTTCTTCAAACTTCACAAAACAAGCATTAATATTCCACTCAATTCTTTGTAAATTGTTTGTTTTTTTGACACAGGCTCTTTCATGACTACCATATCTGGCTTCTTTGTAAACATTTTAATGACTACACAGTGGTGGTTCATTAACACACACATACATATATACATGTATGTGTAGAGAGAAAATAGACAGACAGACACATATAATTTTTGGTAGTGGGAATCGAACTCAGGACTTCACATAGTGGGATTAGAGCCAGAAGCCCTGAGCTATACCCTGAGCCCTTTCTATTCTGTACTGAAACAGGATTGTGCTAACCTGCCCAAGCTGGCCTCAATTTCGAGCCTCCTACCCCAGCCCTGAGGAACTGTGACCACAGTGTTACCTCAGCTCAACAACTTTATTCCTGCCCAGATCCTTGTGACAGAATTCAATCCCCGATTCTGGCAATTCTATTGCAACCAGAATCATGGGAGGAATTAAGTTTGTAAACGAAGGTAGCATTCACTGTGCAGGCATTTGATACACTGTCCATTTTCCAAGCACAATTTTATTCATAAAGTTTCCACATATTCCTGTTAAAGCTGTTATTAGATATTCCATATATTTTATGGCTATTGTTAGATATTTCATATATTTTACGGCTAGTATTACCCACCATCCTTTTCATTACTAAGTTAAGAGTAAAGCTGATTCAGAAGCTTGATAATGGTAAATTATCTCAGTTGTTTTTGTGAAGATGTCTTTACATTTTTGGTTCTGGTGTCTGTTTAACTGTAGTTCTCTGGTACATCATCTTTCTTTCAGTCCTGGGGATTGAACCCAGGGTCTTCACAATGAGCTACCCACATCTCTTGGTTTTTCAAAAAGTTGTTTTTACTTCAGAGACAGCAGCTAAGCAAGTTGCTGAACTGCCCAGGCTGTGGTACAATTTGCTTTTTGAGACAGGGTCTCGCTTTGTAGTTCAGGCTGGCCCTGAGCTCACTATGGTGCCCAGGCAAGCTGCCGCGAACTCAGCAATCCTTTTGTCTCAGCCTCCCGAGTGCTGGAACAGGCTGCGGTACATTTTTAATCCTCCTGCCTCAACTTCTTAAGGTGCTGATTACAGCTATGTACTATCATTCCTGGCCAGCCCAAATTCCTCATATTGAACTTGAATTTACACTCTCCACGCTTGAGTCTTCCACAGTTCTGGGATTATCAGTACACACCACCCAGCTGGACTTTTTTTTTTTTTTTTTTTTTTGAGACAGCTTCTTCCTATGTAGTTCACACTGGCCTTGAACTCCAGACCATCCCCATCCCCCTTCTCCACCTCGCCTGGAGTGGTGGGATCACAGGGGTGTGGCACCATGCCCAGCCTATTTTGTTTTTAATGGGACAGAATGTATGTAACATAAAACTTTCCATTTTAACCTTTAAAAAAAATAGTACTGAAGTTTGGACTGCAAGGCCCTCTATCACTGAGCTACATACCCAGCTATCTTCAAACAGTTTTATTTGATTCAAGGTCTTGTTAAATTGCCCAGGTGGGGTTTGAATTTGCAATCTTCCTGTCTCAGCCTCTTTCAGCGCTGGATTACACTGGATTTCAGGTATGTGTCATCATATCTGTCCTCTCAAATTTTATTAACTTCCTTGGACCTCTTTTATAAGGCTTTTGCCCTCATGTCCTAACCTCTCTCTACCTCTAATACCACCACACGGGGAAGAGGTGGCAACACACGAGCTCTGTCACTCAGGTCACGGACTCTGCACTCATCAGATATTACCTATCTGTTAGCAGCCCCCCTCCGTACCTTTGATTTACTTCTTTTTCTCTTTTCTTTCTGTCCGCTAGGTGTTTTTCTTCTGAAACAGGGTCTTGCTATGTATTCCAAACTGGCCTTGAAGGGGTGGGGGTGGAGTTCAGCGACAGAGTGCTTGCCTCAGCCTCACAAGAACTGGGGTTATCAGTGTGCAAAAGCATGCCCAGGCTAGATCATCAATTTTTTTTTTTTTTTTTTTTTTTTTTGCTTTTTGAGACAGGGTCTCGCTTTGTAGTTCAGGCTGGCCCTGAGCTCACTATGGTGCCCAGGCAAGCCGCCGCGAACTCAGCAATCCTCCTGTCTCTGCCTCCCAAGTGCTGGGATTACAGGCATGAGCCACCACATCCGGCATTGTGGTATGCGGTGTTGATTGTTGGTGGGCATGTCTCCACACCCAGCATTATATGTGGTTACCGGGGATCAAACTCAGGATCTTGCACTTGCGAGGCAGGCGCCGGAACCACTGAGCTAACCCTCCAGCCCTAGATCATCAATTTTTAAAAAATTTTTATTTTTGTGATACATTTTTTTCTGGAGTACTTTTAAATTCCATCAAAAGTGCTTTATATATTAGCCTATGTAATCCTCACAACATCCTAAGATACAAGCTATACTACAATTCTTAAATTACAGGTAAAAAAACTGAAGAACAAGAAAATTAAACAAGTACTTTTACCAAGTGGTAGACAGGACTTAAACCCATGCAGCTTAATTCTAAAATTGGCATTCTTAGCCTGCTTCCATAAGAGGAAGAGATACTCTGGGTCTCAAATCCTTACAGTACGATATACAGTGCAAAGGCTCATGGAGAGCTGGCCATTGGGAAAGAAGACTGATAGATAGTTCTGGGTCCCCCCACAGTTCAGGGTGGCCTTGAATTCACTCTGCAGCCCAAACTAGCCTTGAACTCGAGGAAATCAACTCCTGTCTCACCCTACCAAGTGGTGAGATCACAGGTGTCCCACTTCCCCTGGCTAGCATTTTCAGTATATATTTTCTTTTTTTTTTTGAGACAGGGTCTTGCTTTGTAGATCAGGCTGGCCCTCAGCTCACTATGTAGCCCAGGCAAGCCTGGAACTCAGCAATCCTCCTGCCTCTGCCTCCCGAGTGCTGGGATTACAGGCCAGTATATATTTTTAAACAAACTGTAGTAGTACTTCACACAAATGCAAAGTATGTCATTGCTTCAGACATTTCAAGTTCAATATTGTCATAAAACCCTGAAGTAAAAATTCTCAGAAAGTAGGTGAACATATGGTCAAAAATCTAAACTTAGATGTAGCAATTATTATTACAGGTGTAACAGCTAAAACTATAAATCAGTTTCTAAAAGAAGTATGAATAGAGTCCTACAGTATATTGAGAACATGAGAGAAGACTGTCAAACCTCAACCTCCCAAATGGTTTCAAGATTTTCTTTCTTTTGTTTTTGAAACAAGGTCTCCCTGTGCAGTCCAGGCTGACCTTGAATGCACTATGGAGCCCCAGCTGGCCTCAACTCTCTGTGATCCTCCTGCCTCAGTCTGCCAAGTACCGGGATTTTAGGGGCACAGCCCAATACCCAGAAAGATTTTCCTCACTAATGAACAATTAGTGAATGTCATGAGAAACCTTTTATGGTGTGTTAAAGTCAAAGTATCAAACTTATTATTTCTCCAAATCTTTCGTACCTCTTCTTATCAGGGCAGCATGGTACCTCAGGTCAGTAGTCCCAGAACTCTGGGAGGCTGAAGCAGAAGGATCACAAGAAAGAGCTCCTCTAAGCAACCTAGCAAGATTTTGTTATAAAACATAAAAAGGCTGGGGACATAGCTCTACTGAAGGCCCAGGGTTAATCCCAGCAGCAAAATAACCAAACAGAACAAACAAGCCTGATCAGCTCCTGGCTTGCATTTTATTGAGACAAGGGCAGATGCCTTGTCTCAATAAAAGTCAGGTACGGCCGGGCGTGGTGGCTCACGCCTGTAATCCCAGCACTCGGGAGGCAGAGACAGGAGGATTGCTGAGTTCGCAGCGGCTTGCCTGGGCACCATAGTGAGCTCAGGGCCAGCCTGAACTACAAAGTGAGAAAAAACAAAACAAAACAAAACAAAAAACTTGCCATGTTGTCCCCTCGCTACTATCCAGAATGCAAATGACAAGTATCAGTAAGTTGGTTTACTTTCACTTACAGCCCTCCCTCTCACATATATGCTTTCACTATCATAATAAACAGTAAACCTAAAATAGTATTTCCAGGTTCCCAGCTTATGGAATTTCAAACTAGTGAGGAAGAGAGAAACAATTTTGGATTTGTTTGTTTGTTTTGGTGGTACTGGAGCCTGGGTGAGAGATTCCCATCACTGAGCTATACTCCCAGACCATTTAATTTTAAAAGTTTGAGTTGGTGCCTTGCGAAATGACTCAGGCAAATAGATCCTCTTTCCTGTCCTCTAAGGAGCTTCCTGACATACACAGAAATATAGTAGAAATAACTGAAATAACTGGATAAATATGCTGGAAAAAAAGTCTCCCACATAATTTGACAGTCTTTTACCTCCATCCTTTGTCATCTCTCAACATATTGCCATAAATATACCCCATATCGGGCTGGAGATTCAGTTCAGTGGTTCTGGCGCCTGCCTAGCAAGCACAAGGTCCCTGGTTCGATCCCTGGCAACAACTTATAATAATACTGGCTGTGGTGACTCACACCCACCAGCAGTCAGTACCACACACCACAGTGCTGGGCGTGGTGGCTCATGCCTGTCATCCCAGCACTCAGGAGGCAGAGGCAGGAGCGTTGCTGAGTTCGAGGCTTGCCTGGGCTATGGAGTGAGCTAGGACCAGCCTGAACTACACAGCGGGACCTAGTCTCAACACAAACAAACGAAAAGTCTTCTACCTCTACTTCTGAGATAGACAAGTCTATGACGAGGCAGTTTTTATTTTATTTTCATGGGTGCCCCAAATGCCTAGTAGCTAGCCCAGGTACATCACATTCCTCATGACCATTCTGCGAGATACGTACTTTGGTTACAACAGGCTTTGAACACAAATTTATCCTAGATGACTTAGCCTGCAGCCCCTCAGATGATTCTGCTCCTCTGTAGCCATCCTCAACTAGGTCTGACAGGTGGGGTGCGGTGGCTCACACCTGTAACCCCAGTACCTGGGAAGCTAAAGCAGGAGAACTGCATGAATTGGAGCCCAGTTTAGGTATCCATGAGTGTAAGGCCAACCTGGACTTCACAGCAGACCCTGTCTCAATAAACAAAGTCGGTATGAGAGGAGCTCTTCCTTCCCTCACCAGGGACCAAGAACAAAGTATGAAACTGCATATACACGGGCCTACTTTTCCTTTATAAGCAACTCCTCCATACGCTTCGTGGGTTTAGTCTAGACACTGGTTCCCTTATGTTACAGCATAGATCCTAGCAAAGCCTCTTCTAGGTAGATCAGCTTTGCCTACTCAAGATTTCTACCTCAAGCATGGTATGCTGAGCTGTACGCTAAGAGCTTGTGGCACTGAAAGCAGTCTGGCAGAAGCAGAGAATGATGGAAAAATGATACAGAATGCCTGGCATCTCCAGTAACTAGAAGAGCTCCTAGGCCCCACTACAGCTACTTTTTTTTTTGCACAGAACTGGGGATTAAACTCAGGACCCTGTGCTTACGCATGAGGCGCTGGAAACACTGAGCTAAATCGCCTTTAAAGTTTTAATACTTTCTTTATAGAAACCTTATTTATTTATTCTTGGGTGAATTTCTTTTATTTAAGAGAGACTATTTTTAAAAATTGAATTCTTTTTTTTTTTTTTTTTTTGCAGTACCAGGAATTGAACTCTGGCCCTTATGCTTCCAAGGTAGGCGCGGTACCATTTGAGCTAAATCCCTGGCTCCCAAAATTGAATTCTTTATTGGTACATTTTATATACAGCTCACAATCACACTCAACACTGGGGAATTTGTACCAGTATATGACACGGTTAATTCTCATTTTTACCCATATCCCTACCAACCCCACAATCCTGCACCCCTATGTGCTTTCTTTTTCTTTTTAAGTCATATTTATTCTTTCCCTTCATGACTTTTTTCTACCACTTTCCCTTTGAATATTTAGTATTTCATAAAATCTATCATACATTCTAGAACTCATTTATTTCTACAGGTTCTCATACCAGAGAAAAGATATGGTATTTACATATCTGTGACCTATTTATTTCACTTATTAATGTATCCTCAAGGTGTGTCCATTTGTGCACAAATGACTCAAACTTGTCCTTCTTCATGGCAGTGTAATACTCCATTTTAATTTTTAAAAAAAATCACATCTCCTTTATCCAGTCTCCAGTTGATAGGCATATGGGTTGTTTCCAAGACAGGACTATCACAAATTGAGCTGTTATTAACATGGATACACATATGTCTTGACAATATGATTCTTTTAATTCTTTCAAGTATACTCCTAGCAGGGTCAAATGGGACCACTAATCCTAGTTTTCTAGGGAATCTCCACACTGATCTCCACAATGGTTGCACAAGTCTACATTCCCACCAATAGCGGAGAAGGGCTCCTTTCTCCCTGCAGCCTCGCCAGCATTTATTGCTGGTTAATTTTGCAATAGCAGTCATTCTTTGCGGAGTTAGATGAAATCTCAGTGTTGTTTTCATCTGCATCTTGAGAGACTACTTTTTGCTTGGCAAAAGGAGTCTTTTTTAACTAATCACGTTTTTGAATTAGCTACTCCTGGCATATACAGAAAAGCTACTGATTTTTTTCTTTGTTCAACTTGAATTTGGCTATTTGGTTTCATTCACTTTTTAGTTGATTCTCTTGAGATTTCTATGGAGGCTAATGGTTGGCAAATTATAAACCTCAAGGCCAAGTCTGGTCTGTTGCCTATTTTTGTAACATAGCTGAACACAACTCTGGTTCATTTGTTTCTCTAATATCTATGGTGCTTTCATGCTAGAGTGGCAGCACTAAGCGACTGTGACAGAGATCCTACTAATAAGTTTAAAATACTTAACAATTAGCAAAGAAGGATTCTCAGTCATCATATCTGCAAATAATGACAATTCCATATTTTCTTTTCCAAATACATTCATTCATTTCTAACTGAATACCACTGGCAACATGATGACAAATAGTAACGGCACTAGAGGGCTTTAGTCCTGGAATTTTTTTTTACCCCGTGGAATGTTTTTGTTTCATCATTAAATCTGATGTTTTACTACAGATTTCCTTTCTTTTTTTTTTTTTTGAGACAGGGTCTCGCTTTGTAGTTCAGGCTGGCCCTGAGCTCACTATGGTGCCCAGGCAAGCCGCCGCGAACTCAGCAATCCTCCTGTCCCTGCCTCCTGAGTACTGGGATTACAGGCACGAGCCACCACGCCTGGCATTGTGGTATGCGGTGTTGATTGTTGGTGGGCGTGAGTCTCCACGCCCAGCATTCATTGTATGTGGTGACTGGGGATCAAACTCAGGACCTTGCGCTTGCGAGGCAGGTGCTGGAACCACTGAGCTAACCCTCCGGCCCCACAGATTTCCTTTCTTAAAAAATAGTTCTGGGCCAGGGATTTAGCTCAGTGGTGCCATGCCTGCCTTGCAAGATCAAGGTCCTGAGTTCGATCCCTAGTACCTAAATAATAGTTCTATTTTTTTTACAAAAGTTTATTATATACTTGGTACAAAAAGTTTATTATATGTACTTGCAATATATAATGATTACATTCATTGTGGAGTGTGGGTACATGTACATAACACTTTTTTTTTTTTTTGAGACAGGGTCTCGCTTTGTAGTTCAGGCTGGCCCTGAGCTCACTATGTAGCCCAGGTAAGCCTTGAAGTCAGCCACCCTCCTGCCTCTGCCTCCCTAGTGCTGGGATTACAGGCCTGAGCTACTATGCCTGGCACTGTGGTGTGTGGTACTGGGTATAGAACTTGGGACCTTGAGCTTGCTGGGCAGATGCTGGAAACACTGAGCTAAATCTGTGGCCCCCACCTCTGGTTTTTCTAGACAAGGTCTAGACTGGCACTGAATTCTTGGCAATCCTCCTACTTCAGCCTCCTGAGTGCTGGGGTGACAGGCCTGCCACCATCCCTACCCAAATACAAAATAGTGTTTTAAAAATAGCTATACATAGAAAATCAGAATATAACAACTCCATATACTGCATATATAATTTTTGTCTGTGTGATGCTAGAGATTGAACATAGGCAACACCTAGGCATCATTCTAGGCAAGCTATCTTAACACTGAGCTATACCCATTAGCCCAACCCTGTATTAATGCATTAACTAGCTATGAAATTTAAAAGCCAAGAAAACACAGGATAAGTTTTAAAGAAACTATAGTGATAGTTACAGCAGAAACTATAAAGATCATGGAACATATTGCTTTTCTTATTCAAGCTGATACTGTGTTGTTATGTGAAGTGGTAGCACAAATTAGTAGGTTTTTATAACAACCCACCCACAACTGGGGACTGAACCCAGTGAGCACTAAGCTACGCTTCCAGGCCTTTCTTTTTTTTTTTTTTGAGACAGGGACTCGCTTTGTAGTTCAGGGTGGCTCTGAGCTCACTATATAGCCCAGGCAAGCCTTGAACTCAGCAATCCTCCTATCTCTGCCTCCTGAGTGCTGGGATTATAGGCGTGAGCCACCACATCCGGCACTGTGGTATGCGGTATTGATTGTTGGTGGGCGTGAGTCTCCACGCCCAGCATTCATTGTATGTGGTGACTGGGGATCAAACTCAGGACCTTGCGCTTGCGAGGCAGGCACTGGAACCACTGAGTTAACCCTCCGGCCCGCCTTTCTATTTTTTTATGTTGAGTTAGGGTTTCACTAAATTTCCCTGGCTGGCCTGTGATTTTCCTGCCTCATCCTATCCTGAGAGCTGAGATTACAGGGGCTTTTGTACTACCACACCCAGTTAATTTAGCAGTTAGGTGGGAAAGAATAGGAGCTCTGGGTTATGTATGGCCTGGGGTGAGATTCTGGCTAGTTACACCCAGATATCTGAGAACAGAGGTAATATATATAACCTCTTTAAGCAACAGTTTTCTCTTAGAATGAAGATAACAGTTGTATTCACTATATGAAGCTGTTCTCATATTAAATGATAAAGAACTTTGTGTAATTTCTGTATAATGACTATTCAAATCATGTTATTATTTGACATACTTCTGATTTGTGCATAATCTTTATTACTTAGTACATTTAATCTTTATTACTTAGTACATTTAGGACCACAATTTAATCTTTTATAGGAAAGTGAACATTTCTAGCTAATTCAAAAGGAACAGGGGTTATTCAGTTCTTGATGTATTGATACTAACAAGTCAATATTAGCAAATATATAATTGAAAGAAATATTTAACTACTGTAATTGTTCCATATAAATTTTTATCTTATAACTGTGTATCTCCTATACAAAATAATTTACAAATATGGATATAACACAAAAAATACTGTTAATATAGGGTTAAAAATTAGATCAAATATAAGTTTCTCCACATACTTTTTTCATCAAAAAGTTGAAGGGACGCTTATTTGATATTCAAAAAGATACATTCATGGGCCAAGGATTTAGCTCAGTGGTTCCAGTGTTTGCCTTGCAAGTGCAAAGTCCCTAGTTCCATCCCTGGTAACCACATGTCACAATGCCGGGCATGGTGGCTCATGGCTGTAATCCCAGCACTTGGGAGGCAGAGGCAGGAGGATTGCTATGAATTAGAGGCTCGCCCAGGACACATAGTGAGCTCAGGGCCAGCCTGAACTACAAAGTAAGACCCTGTGTTCAATACCCAGTATAGCCAGAGGGGGTCAAAATACAGAAGCATTGTGGGGAGGGAAGGGCAAAGGGATTAAAAATGATCAAGAAATGTCCCAATTCCCCCAAAATGTAACTATTAAATATTGTACACATAAACTAATAAAAAAAATATGCTGGGCACAGTGGTGCACGCCCAAGAACCCCAGCATGTGGGATGCTAAAGCAGAAGGACTGCAACTCCTAGGCCAACCAGCTACACAGCAGGACCCTGTGTCAATAAGACAAAAGAAATGCTGGGTGTGGTGGCTCACACCTACAATCAGGAGGATTGCTGAGTTCGTGCCTTGCCTGGGCTACATAGTGAGCTCAGGGCCAGCCTGAACTACACAGTGAGACCCTGTCTCAAAAAAAAGAAAAGA
>PVIC010042112.1:0-15958 GCA_004025085.1 Thryonomys swinderianus | reverse complement strand
TTTAAGACCCAAACCCACCCAGCACCACACAGCCCGGAGCGGGCGCGCGGACCCACCGCCCCGGGCCGCAGCCCGGGCAGGCAGCGCGCGAGGCCGCCGCGGCGTCGAAGGAGGAAGGGACGCGGCGGGCTCACCCTGGAGAGGCGCTCGCCCGGGGATCCTCATGGCGCCGCGGTTCATGGCAGCCGCCCGGCGCTACATACTGGTCCGGGCTGGCCGCCGCACGGCCGCGGCCACCGAGCGCCTCGGCCCGGTGGACGGCACGGTCGCCACGCAGCACGCGACGGTTGGGCGGGCCGAGTTTCCGGGGCTAAACCGGCCCCGAGGCGCCGCGGAGCGAAGGCAGAAGCACGGCCGAGCCGGCAGCGGCGGTTGAAGATTTGAAAACGCGTCACGCCTCTTCTCGCTGCGCGCGCAGCGTCCCGCCTCCTGCTCTCGGCGCAAGCCCGCCCCTCGCGCGCGCCGGCGCCCCGCCCCTCGCGTACGCCGGCGCTCCGCCCCTCGCGTACGCCGGCGCTGCGCCCCGCTTCGCTCCGCCCCCTAGCCGAGCTGTCTGGCGCCTCGAGGGCTGCTCTTCTCGGCCGCTCCGCCTTCGCCCGAAGGTGCCCGAGCGAGCAGCCGCGGGCCGCCAGCCTGCCGCCGGTACCTCCGTCGCTTCCCCGCCGCCCGCCAGGTACTGTTCGGACGCGCGGGCCGAGGCCGCAAACCGCCGCGCGCGGCCGGCCGTGCTCCCGCCGGGTCGCCCTCGGCGCGCACGTCCCGGCCTTGGGCTGGAGAGAGAAGTCCGCTTTTCAGCCTGTCGAGCGGGCGGGTGGGCCTGGGTAAGGAGGGCTTCAACCCGTTTTGCTTTATGAATGGGAAAATGCCTCACAACAATTGTGTCTGCTTGTAGCCTACTTAAGATAATGATCGTTCTATTTTACGTTACTTTGCTCCTGGACATAATGGGCACGAATAATGGGCAGGCTGATTAGTTTGGGGACAGCCCAGTCCACATTCATCGTTTTGCAAGTAAGTGTCGTACAGCACAGACCAGGGTGGATTGTGACAGCTTCAGACAAAATGGAAAACACAGGGAATAATGATCAGGCTTGACAAGGGGAAATGAGAATTTTGTTTTAGACAAGTTTAGGCGGAAAAAACTGGAGTGACAATCGTGGGGCTGTGTTTGTCAATGAGTCGTGCTTCCTGGACATTTGCAGATGTGTGCAAGCGGGAGACGCGTGTGGAAGGCAGCCGGGGCGGAGAAGTGCACAGTCACTCGGACTTCGCCCGGGCTGGCCTGGGTCACGCAGGTTAGCAGGATCTGGAGAAGCGAGGAGGCGGACCTGGGGCATGCGTGTGCGGCCGTGGAATGAGTTTGGGTGAAAGAACCTACTTTCAAAAAAACAAAGTACAGAGCTAGCAAAAGATTTCTGTGTTTATTAAGAGGTTGAAAGTTACTAATACGGAATACAGGTAGAGCTTTGGGAGAAACTGAAAGCGCCACGGACGGCAAGTGAAATAAAGAAGTAAGGAGAAGAAGATGATGAAATGAGAGGGAAAGAGCTGGAGAAAAGGCACAGAGCAGAAGGGAGACCTAAGGACAGAACTCCCGGTCAGAGTCAGTTGTATGGCTGTGGTTAACCTGGGGCCTCAGTTTCAGCCTGTGAAAAGGGATAAGACAGCACAGAGGTATTGTAAAGCTAGAACTGTTGTGAGAGTAAGAACTCACTAATTGTAGTGAACCTTGGTAGCACCTCCATCTCCAAGA
The DNA here is from genome assembly GCA_004025085.1 of Thryonomys swinderianus. NCBI lineage: Eukaryota > Metazoa > Chordata > Mammalia > Rodentia > Thryonomyidae > Thryonomys > Thryonomys swinderianus. The sequence continues at coordinate 14,205 of PVIC010042112.1, read as the reverse complement.
AAGTGCAAAAGAGCTCAGACTTGAATAACGGGCCTTAATTTTGGTGTGTAGGATGTTGACTTTCTTAAGAAGATTTTGAGAAGATGGTAAAGGTGGATGCTAGATAAAAATGGTGGATTTAAAGTTGAGACAGGTTATGTGTACTGTTAGAAAAAATTGCATGTAGTGTTAGAGGAAGATTGGGTCTTAGAGAGGTTTTGAGGCTATGGGAAAATCTACTGTTCAGGTTAGTTTTTTTAAAAAAATGCTACTGATGCCAGGTGTGGTGGCTCACGCCTGTCATCCCAATACTCGGGAGGCAGAGGCAGGAGGATTGCTGAGTTCGAGGCTTGCCTGGACTACGTAGTGCGCTCAGGGCCAGCCTGAACTACAAAGAGAGACCCTGTCTCAAAAAAAAAAAAGTTACTGAACCCCAAAATCTTGTAGTAGCCACAGAAGGAGCATTTGACTGTCTGCTTTGACCAATAGAGGGAGAAACCATACCTACCATGGCAGTGAGGAGTTCCATTGGGAGGAATCTTTCAGTTGGGGGATTAATGTTCGGGAAAGACAAATGTTTCTTCAAAGTGTTATTGTGTAAGAAACTTAAAGAGTTCTGGTAAGTAATGTGGGAGTAAGCATTGCGAGAATATTTTGCAGATCATGGTCTGATTAGGGGAACATTTGGTTGTGAATCAAGAGAAGGGCATTTCATTCTGTACTAGCCCTAACCTTAAGTAGTTATATGACCTTGGACAAATATAACTTTTCTATAATTTTCTCATATGTAAATGAGGGTAATATTTGGTCAGTCTTTTGGGGATTATCAGTTAAGACCTAATACACGCTTTTGGGATTATCTCATACATCTTCAAGTATCAAAAATAATTTGGGGGGCCAGAGATTTAGCTCATTGGTTCCACTGCCTGTCTAGCAAGCACAAGGTCCCTGGTTTGATCCCGGTAACCACGTACAATGATATGATATTGGGCGTGGTGACTCACGCCCACCAGCAATCAGCACCACACCCCACAATGCTGGGTTTGGTGGCTCACTCCTGTCATCCCAGCACTCTGGAGGCAGAGGCAGGAGGATTGTTGAGCTTGAGGCTTGCCTGGGCTACATAGTGAGCTCAGGGCCAGCCTGAACTACAAAGGGAGACCCTGTCTCAAAAAAAAAAAATTGTCTTTTTTTTTTCTTCTTCTTTTTTCTCAGGGCCTTCCCCTTGTGAAGCAGGTGCTGTACTGCTGAGCTACTATCCCAGCCCCCAAATACAGATTTAATTCTGTAGAGTCTAGACAAATTAATTCTTCTGCGATATTGATTACTTTCCTCTTTTCTCTCTTGTGCTTAAGTCTTTCCTTCTATTATTGTTTTTCCTACCAATGGCAATTTAGCTTAGATTCAACCTTTTCTACTCATTTGGGATTGTCAATATTAATAATTCCTTTATTATTCATTTGCTAAAAATTGACATATCACCTCTGAAGTATGTTCTGTTGTTATTTTTTATTATTTAATTTTCATATTTTATAGTTTTACTATTGGTAAGACTTGGAGGGTCCAAGATGCTATGAGGTTAAGTTCTGGTTTTGCAGGATTAGCATATGGAAGGATAGGATTGGTTAGTGGCTGTGGCACTAAAGTCTTCATCTCAGATGACTGAGGTAGGAATACTGGCTACATTCAGCATTATCAAATTTTTTAACACAACCTAAGTGAATTATCTGAGATGGAGAATGGCTGAAGATCACTTTGAGAAAACATGATTCAGAGGCTGCTGTGGCATCTGTGGTGACATTACAAAGGAGAAACTGGTTTAGGGGCTGTTCTATCCTGAACTAAACAGTCAGTTCCTTTAGGATGGTACTGAACAAATCGTATTTAGCCATGACTATAAAGTAATGTAAAGTAAAATAAAGTAAAACTGCTGCTTTTCCATGTTGAGCACCTACAGGGTGCTACACCCAATGAAGCTGGCTCACTGTAAGACCTATAGAAGTCTCATCATGTAAATTTTAAAACTTTCAGACATCCTCAGTTCATATGTAATACACTTATCTTGAGCACACACATTGATGGATTCTCACAAATACGTATATCTGTGTCATCCAATCACAGTGTAGGACATTTCTGTCAGTCATCTCAGGATACTTCCTTCTACTTTCCAGTCTCCCTTCTCTGACCAGAAGTGTCACTCTTCTGATTATTATTATTATAGAATAATTTTGAATGTATTTTAGTTTAATTTCAGTTTTAAATAAAACTATATTCATACTTTGTACATTGTGAATTGTAATTACATTGCATGGTCTAGCATTTTTGTGATTCACTCATGTTACAAATATTGTTCATTCTTTTTATTCCTTATTAATATTCCATAGTGTGTGTGTGTGTGTGTGTGTGTACACCAATTTATCCATTTACCTGTTGTTGATACATATTTGGGTTGACTCTTGTACAAGGCTACTGTGAATAAAGCTGCTGTGAACATTTGTATACAGGTCTTTTTGGGATATGTATTATTTCTCGGATTGCTGGATCACATGTTAATTACATGTTTGGCAGTATAAAACTACTAAAGTTTTAAACTCTTATCCAGCAGTCTACAAAGTCCTTGTTATTACGCATTCTTGTCACATATAGGATGTGACCTGTTATTTAATACAGGCTTTTTTAAAAGTTGAGGTTAAAAAATAAAATTAATCATTTCAACAATTATGTAATGTACTATTCACTGTTTCTATAACATTAGCAATATTCTACAGTCATCACTATGATCTAATTCTAGAACATTTTCAATGTAGGAAGAAAATGTAACACACTCATATATTTCCTCTTTTTTGCCAGTACTGTACTGTTTAATCAATGTAGCTTTTTACTTCTGAAATTAGGAGTCTTCAGTCCTATAGGTTTGTTTTTTCAAGACTGTGTTGGCTATTCAGATTTCTTGAAATTCAACATGAATTTTAGGATCAGTATATCCATTTCTTCAAAAAAGCAGTTGAACATTTTTTAAAATTCATAGATTCATACAACATAAGTTCTCAGTAATATTATGATTCTGATTTATAACAAAGGATGTTTGTCCATTTATTTAGATCTTTAAGCACAGGATGTTTATCCATTTATTTAGGTCTTTAAAGCACAGGATGTTTGTCCACTCATTTAGATATTTAATAGGAGCATTGGTTTGAAATTTTCACTGTGTTAATCCTATACCTCCTTGTATTCTTGGTCTTGAGTGTTTTTTTTAATGCTTTCGTAAATGTAATTGTCCTTGACTTCATTTTTATGTTGTTCACTGCTAAAACAAAGATGAATATATAGATACAGAAATATAGCTGATTATCGTGTGATCTTATGTTTTCAACTTTACTAAATTCATTTATTGCTTTAATAACTATGCATTCTTTAGTATGCCATAGATATAAAATCATATCCGTGACTGTAAATGGCTTAATTTCAAATCTGGACGCCCGGTACTTTTAATTTTCAGTTGCCTTTGATAGACCTTGCAGTATTATAATGTTGCACAGAAGTGAGACTGGATTACATTTTTGTAAATTCCACTTGGTCATGATGTATAATTGTCTCAGCATAGAGAGGGATTTGGTTTACTAGTATTTTGCAGACATTCACTGGTAGTAAATCTTTTATCTTGGTGTCCTCAACCTTGAAGGATAGGTTATGTAACTTTAGAGTTAATAAGCCATGTGTTGTGAGGTTTTAAACAGTCATTCCCTGAGTGATTAGCATGCCTTTATGCAAAAGCCTACACCAAAAGTTTTAAAGTAGAAGGGAGATAGAGAAAAAATGAAAATGCAGTTTTGGCTGTTCTCTCATCCATTGGGCATCACAGAGCCACGGGAAGGTTTGTCATTTTATATTTTTTTGTTTCTTTGTTTTAATAAAAGCCGCTTTTAAGTTCCTGATTGCCTCAGAAGAAAACACAAGTCATGCCTTTAATGAAAAACAGGTTAAGGGGCCAAGAGTTTGTCCTCTGTCCCTGCGGTGGTATCTCACTGTGTCATTTCACCCTTGAGAGACTATCTTCATTCATCATAAGGAGAAATGAATGAGGATCTCTCTTTCCTTCTCCCTCTCCTTCTTGCTACCTTCTCTCCCTCCCTCCCTCTTCTCTTTTGTCATATCAAACCCAGAGTGCCTTTTAGGTGTGCACAGCATCTGGAGACCCAAGCCAGTGGTTTGTAAGTTACTCTTCGGTGAGCTTGTTGTGCTCTTTCCAGGTGAAGATGCCACAGATGTGGCTAGTAATTGTTGGAATATGTCAATTTTTCTAGGACACTGGGCTTTGGTATCTGTCTCTTTTTTAAAAATACATCTTACAACGTCTGCCACAATGGTTTGAACCTCTTTTAAGATCCAGTGTAGTTCTTTTTTTATACTACTATTAATTATACCATCCTCTGGTTATACTTTACTATTAAGTATTTTTTTTTTTTTTTTGAGACAGGGTCTCGCTTTGTAGTTCAGGCTGGCTCTGAGCTCTCATTATGTAGCCCAGGCAAGCCTCGAACTCAGCAATCCGCCTGTCTCTGCCTCCCGAGTGCTGGGATTATAGGCTGGGATTATAGGCGTGAGCCACCACGCCCAGCTACTATTAAGTATTTTAAGATCAGGTTCTCCTCTTTTATATTGTTGGCTTTGATATCTGTAAATTTTCCTCTGAACACTGCTGCATCCATCAAGTTTGAATGCAGCATTTTCATCTTAAGGTATTTTAAATTTTTCATTGTAATTTCTTTGACCCATTGATTGATTGTGAGTATATTGTTTAATTCCACATAATTGTGAGTTTTTCAAATTTCTTTTGTTGTTGACTTTCCATTTTATTCCATTGTGATCCAAAAAAGATACTTTGTATTATTTTAGTCTTCCAGATGTCAATGACTTACTTTATGACATCATATATGGTCTTCCTTAGAGAATATTTCATGTTTGTTGGGAAGAATGTATAGTCTGCTGTTGTTTGGTGAAGTATTTTTTGTACATCTGTTAGTTCATTTGGCTTATAGTGTTGTTCAAGTCCTTTAGTTCTTTGTTGAGTTCTGTCATTGAAAGTGTTCTGAGATGAGTCTTTTCTAGACAACTTAGAGTTGGATATTTTAGAACTTTTATTTTCTGCCTCTTAAAAAGAGAGTTTAGTATATTTATATTTGATATTACTTTGAACTTGGGGAGGCTGATCTGTTTGAGTTCTTTATATATTGTCGATAATAGCCCTTTGTCTGATAAACAGCTAGTAAAGATTTTTTCCCATGTTGTTGGTTGTCTTCTAGCAGTGCCAGCCACTTCTTTTGCTGTGCAGAAGCTTTTCAGTAGGATGAGATCCCATTTGTTGATTCTTTCTGCTAGTTCTTGTGCTAGGGAGGTTTTATTCATAAAGTCTCTGCCTAAGCCAATGTCTCCAAGAGTTTTACCTAGCCTGTTTTCCAGCAGGCTTATTGTTTCTGTTTTAATGTTTAAGTCTCGCATCCACTGTGAGTTTAGTTTTGTGCATGGTGAAAGAGATAGGTCTAGCTTTAGCTTTTGGCAGGCTAAAGCCCAGTTTTTCCAGCAACATTTGTTAAATAGGCTGTCTTTCTTCCATTAGGGATGTTTGGCTCCTTTGTCAAAGATAAGGTGGCTTAGTGTATCTGGAGTTGTTTCTGGGTCTTCTAATCTATTCCACTGGTCCTCGGGTCTGTTATTTTGCCAGTACCATGCAGTTTTTATCATGGCAGCTTTATAGTAGAGTTTTAAATTGGAAATTGTAATACCCCCTGCCATGTCGTGGTTGCTTAGAATTGCTTTTGCTATTCTAGGTTTCTTGTGTTTCCAGATGAATTTTTGTATTATTTTCTCTAGCTCCGTGAAGTATACCATTGGAATTTCAATTGGAATTGCATTGAATCTATATAGTAGTTGTGGGAGTATAGCCATTTTGACGATGTTGGTTCTCCCGACCCAGATGAGGTCTGACTTTGCCAAAGGGTATAGTTTGGTTTTTAAATTGTTTTGCCACTATCTTCCATTTAATTGGACTGTTAATCCACTTGCATTTAGTAAAGTAATATATATGCTTTTCATTTTGATTTTTTTTTTTTTTTGAGACAGGGTCTCGCGTTGTAGTTCAGGCTGGCCCTGAGCTCACTATGGTGCCCAGGCAAGCCGCCCCGAACTCAGCAATCCTCCTGTCTCTGCCTCCCGAGTGCTGGGATGACAGGCGTGAGCCACCAAGTCCGGCACTGTGGTATGCGGTGTTGATTGTTGGTGGGCGTGTCTCCACGCCCAGCATTATATGTGGTTACCGGGGATCGAACTCAGGACCTTGCGCATTGCAAGGCAGGCGCCGGAACCACTAAGCTAACCCTCCGGCCCCATTTTGATATTTTTATACTTATATTTCATATATGTGTATTTATATTCCACTTTTCATTACTACCTCATTTTGCTTTAAACAGATGTTTGCATACCATTTTAATTCTGCTGTTGGTTCTTATGCTACATTGTGTGTATTATTTTTTAGTGGTTACCTATGGTGGGAAAGTTGCCATTTTTGTGTTTCTATAAAATCTAGTTCTAGTTAATCATGATGGGAGTCAATGGTTTGTAAATATTTACTCTAATGTTTCTTTGTGCTCTTGTCATTCAAACTACATCTTCATATATTGTACACCCATTAATATCCACTTTTTCTACTGTTTTATGGAGTCACTTTTTAAAAATCAGATGGGATAAAAAAGAAGTTACAGATAAATACATTTAGGTGTCTTTATATTTAAGTTCATTCGTACCTTTCTCAGAATGTTCCTTCATATGAGTTTAAGTTGCCATCTATTGCTTTTTATTTTAGCTTGAAGGAATCTTACTATTGCTTTTAGGGCAGATAGTCTTGCTTTACTAGGAATGTCTTTTGATTTTTGAATTCTAAAAAATATATTTGCAAGGTATAGAATTCTTGTTTGACAGTTTCTTTTATTACCACTATGTTAACTATCTTTTATGGCCCTTGTAGTTTTGGAATTAATATTGCTGAGTATCCTTTTAATCTGTTGATTAGCTTTTCTCTTGCTGCTTTCAAGATTCTATCTTTGTACCTGGATTTTGGCAGTTTGATTATGATAGGTCTTTGTGTGAATCTCAAAATATGTCAGACTGAGTATTCATTTCTTTCATCAAGTTTGTCACATTTGAGATGTTTCGGGCCATTACTCTTTCTACTCTTCTCCATTTTCTGGGGTGCTTGATAATGTAATGAAGTCTCTCAGACTGTTCATTTTCCACCACTCCTTTTTTGTTTTGGTTGATGGGCATTGTGAACTGATCCATCTTCTAGCTTGCTGGTTCTTCCTTCTGCCTGCTCAGATCTGCTGTTGAACCTTTTGTGTCAGTCAGCTTCCCATTGTGTAACAAAACCAGAGATAACTAACTTCCAAAGAGAAAGTCTTCTTTTGGCTCACAGTTTTGGAGATAATTACCCTTGATTAGATGGTCTCTTTTGCCTTGGGGCCTATGATTAGGGCAGCACATAATTGTAGTAGTACTTGACACAACTACAACTGTTTGTCTCCTACTGGGAGGCAAAAGAGGGAAGGAAGAAGCAGCTAGCTTTCCAGTGTTTTCTTTGAGACCACGTCCCCAATGCTGGGGCCTCCGCCTTGGTCCCACCCAACAAAGTTTCCATACCTTCTGTGAGCCCCGCAGGTTAAGGATCCAGATGTAACAAAGCACAGCTCTCTCCTTGGTTGCTAAAGGCTCAGGTCCTTCTCATGACGTAAAATATATTTAGTCTGTCTCCAAGAGTCTATAGAGTCTTAACTGAGTTCACTGCTCAGAAGTCCAGGTCCCAAGTATCCTCTGAGACTCAAATTAAATAGCAAATTAAAATGTGAGCCCCTAGCACCAGGCGTGGTGGCTCACGCCTGTCATCCCAGCACTTGGGAGGCAGAGACAGGAGGATTGCTGAGATCAAGGCTTGTCTGGGCTCCATAGTGAGCTCAGGGCCAGCCTGGACTACAAAGCGAGACCCTGTCTCAAAAAAAAAAAAGTGAGCCCCTGTAAAAATCTGAAAAACAAATCACATTCTCCCAAGATAAATGCGACACTAGATAAACATTTCTATTTCAAAAGCATAGATTAGGGAAATGGTAAGATCAGCTGGACCAAAGGAAGACTGAAACCCTGCAGAGTTCTCAGACCCTGTCCAAGTTGCTTTCCCGTCAGAAGCCAAACTTGGAGATGACAGCTGCTGGGAGGGAAGTCAGACTTACTGCGGAGCCAGTACCGAGAGGACGGAAGGGGCTGTCATCCTTCAGTCTCTGTCTGCGGGACACAGGTGGCTGCGGCGGGTCTTGCAGAGGACGAAGGGAGGCGCAGCGACACTGTGGCAGGAAAGGTGCTTCCTAGGCGGGTCTTCGTCACCACGGTGTGTGTCCCGTGTCCCCCTTCCCCCCACATCCCCAGAACTGCACAACTGACTTTCAGCTCCTCTGGTTAGTGCCTATATTTTCTTTAAATGGACATACTGCCTTTCTGCAAGCTGAGCCTATGGCAGCTTACATGCACTGTGTTAATTAATGCATACAACTGTCATAAGTAAAAAAGGAAAGGAACGACATATTCAGTTATTTGAAGATGTTCTGGGTTCTAGAACTTTAAAGAAATGTTATTAGTAGTTATTAAGATGTCAATCATTTGAAATATGGTGTGTCTTAGAATTCAGAATGCCAAGTAAAAGGTAGAGGACAGAACCTCACAAAGGACAATCCACAAAGGAGCAGCCACTGAGATTCAGAAAGCACATATAATATTCTGAGTCTCTTTCGGGCCTTTGAGGCTGTTGCTGGGTTTTCCGGAGGGCCGTATAAGAACATCTGTCTCTGAGCTGAAATGGCGGGAGCAGGGTCACAGACAAGTCTGGCTCGGCCATAAGCAACTTCATTAGAGCTTCCTAGCAGGACAGCGCATGACCTGTAGGCTGCGGCATGACCAAAGCTGGCTGTGGTAGGCCTCTGGTTTCCTAGGCCACTAATTAAAACTGCAAGAGCAGAATTAAGGAGAAGAAAGCCCTTGGGAAACGTTGTGTGTGCCCTCCCTTGGACCATCCTCAGGAAACTTCATTGATCTCAGTAATCATTTTGTAGCCGCAGTGATGGATGAGCTCGCTGTGCTGCCGTCCGGGTGAGCTCACCGTGCTGCAGTCCGGCACACAGTCCGGCACACCGTACCTGCGAGGAGCGTACATCAGATGGAGCTGTTGTGGCCAAGGCCCAGGGGTAACGCTGCTCTACAGGAACCCGCTGGGGATCCTGAGGGCTCCACGGAGGTCGTGGGACCCAGCGTATACTGGTGGGGTGTTGGAAAGCCCTAGCCCTCAGGGCCACTCTCTTGTGCTGGCTATACATGGTGCCTGCGGCGTCCTCTGGCACACAGTCCGTGCCAGCATCTCTTGCCTCCTGGGCTCTCCATTGCTGCTTCAGCTTCATGTGTACCTGTGTCAGAGGCCATGAGCAGGGACACACTGGCACACATTGACTTCCCAGGGTTTCCTGTGAAGTCCCAAAGCCTCCATGATGGGTTTCTTGACTCCTGTATTCTCATGCCTACCAGAGTAACATCATGCTCATGATGCCAAAGTCTGCCAGTGGAACAAGGCATACTTGGGCCCAAAGCATGGCTACTGTGGCCTCTCAGTGCCTTTCCTGCCATTGTTACTGGAATAGCAGAGGGTTCCATGGCTCTTTCACAAAAGAAAGTCTTTGTAGCCAATTTACAGTTTTATTTCTTTAACTACAATGTGTGCGATCTTTTTTTTTTTTTTGCTTTTTGGAGACAGGGTCTCGCTTTGTAGTTCAGGCTGGCCCTGAGCTCACTATGGTGCCCAGGCAAGCCGCCGCGAACTCAGCAATCCTCCCGTCTCTGCCTCCTGAGTGCTGGGATTACAGGCGTGAGCCACCACGCCCAGCGTTATATGTGGTAACTGGGGATCGAACTCAGGTCCTTGAGCTTGCGAGGCAGGCACTGGAACTACTGAGCTAACCCTCCGGCCCCAATGTGTGCGATCTTGACTCTAATTCTAGTAGACTAGTCTTGTGCTTAGTCCAGTTTCCAATGGAATATTCATTTGCATCGGAAACCCCACTTAGGGAGCTTTTGCTCTCATTCTTGTCAGCATTCTGGCTCTCTGATTCCTCACCATAATCGCGATGAGCACACTGAGAACAGTCTACCCTTTCCCCGGCCTGCTTCTCCTGGGTGTCCTCCAGGCCTCTTTCCTGTCCCAGTGTGAAGGACGAGGCTTGCTTCACCCTCCCTGGCTGAGACCTGAAGTGTGCTCCTTTTCTGGCCCAGTTGCAATTTTGCAAAATCTTTGAACACTGGGCTCCTTTTGCTCCTGATTCTCACTGTAAATTTGGCTAAAGGCAGCCAGTAATACTCAGACCAGCGCCTGAGTGATTTTCCCTCTTGAAACTTCCCCCCTTCTGTAAGTAAACTGATACATCACCTTTGAATTCAACATCCCTCAAAGTCTCAGAATTCTTTGCCACAGTGTAATATAATCTCATTTTGCAACAGAATCCTCAGTTCCAACTCAGATGTCATCTGCATAGATATACAAATATATATAAATTTACAAGGTTGTCTTCCAAGAGCCACCCATAGAGCTGGATGAGGATGAGTCCAGAGGTTCTCTTTGCAAATTGGAGAAGGATTTAGTGGAAAGTCAGGATCTCACTGCAGTTTCCTGTGTGAATCTATATCAGGAGCCACCATGTCTGTGAGGGAAGGCTGAAGAGACCACTCTGAAAGGTGAAGCATCTGTGTCAGAGGTGAGCATGCTGGAACCCAGGCAAAGACATCGAAAACGAAGGCAAAGGCTTGAGCTCCTCAGAAGAAACCGAAGCAGATCCAAGCGGATCTGTCCTTGCTCATTCCTTTCTATACTGGCCAGGCAGTGAGCTTGCCCTAGCATGGGCCTGGGTGTGGAATTGCTGAGCGGATTTTAGTTAGGCTTCTCTTAGTTAAACATCTGAAGTTGACAGTTTATCATCCATTGCACCGTATTTCTGTCTTCTGACTCCTCTTTAGAATGGCTGTTAAACTCTGGATACGGTGTTCTGAGCTTTCTCCAGCCTGCTTCTCCGGTCTTCGGCAAACCGGTTCTAAAGGCTTTTTCTCATCATCAGATAGTCACAGCAATGATACTGCCCCTTCACTACCTGGAGCCAATCTCCCATGCTAACGTTCTGCTGCTGTGACTGGTGCCTGAGATAATCTGCTTTGTGAAGAGGAAAAAGATTTATTTGACTCAGCTTTGGAAGTTTTAATCATGATTTGTTGACCCTGATAGAGAGGAGCAAGGCTTAGCTCCCAACCTAAAACACAAGTTTGTGTTCTCTAAAATCGAAGGATGAATTTTAGGAACAATGGAGGTTTAAGTAAGAAAATTTTACTGAGCAAGTAAGCTTCTGCCTCAGAGAGGCAGAAGGGGGAACCCAGAAATTAAAGCCATGAGATGAGGCAGGCTTAAAGTGGGGACTTCCAGTAAGATTCAGAAAGTGGACAGACTACAGCCTACCAGTGGGCAAAGTGGGGACTACCATAGGATTCAAAAGAAATGGGTAAACCATTGTTAACCAGTGGGATTACAACAAGTATAGTTGCTGAAGCAATACTGATCAAATGGGGTCCAATGAGAAGAGTCACATAGCTAGTGCACAGGGGTTTTTTAGTCAGGAGGCTTTTCTATGTGGGCCAAAGTCCTGTCCCTCTGCCCTGGGAATTTGCAATCGCTGCATTCCCAGAGAGGGGGTGAATCCAGATCTTGACCCTCCATCCTAGGAGGAGAATGAAGCCTATTGGTCACTGCTATCTGGGAGTGTCGTTTTTCCATTGATGGTGTTGACTTTTGGAAAGGGTCTTCTTTCTTGCAAGCCTTTCGAGGGCTGGTCCTATCTATCTGCCTACACATGTCTAGCTAGCTTTTCTGCCTATAATAACCCCACTGCTTTTGGACCTGTGACAAGGGAGCGCGATCACGGCAGCAGCGTGTGACAAAACCACCTCATGGCTGGGATGCGAAGAGAAAGGAGGAAGGGGGTTAGAGACCCAGTATTTCCGTCAAGGCCAGGCCCCAGTGCCTGGAAGAGGCTCCACCAGTGAAGGGCTCCACCGCCTCCTAGCACTCCCACAAGCTGATCAATCATTTAACATGTGGATCTTGGCACAGTAAGTGAAAGCTGGCCTTATTAGAATATATGTTTGAAACCATCTTGTTATCATCCTGTCAGATGTAGATAATTCTTGTCTAATTCGTTTGTTCCACTGGCTCTTTTAGTCCCTTCCAAAGAAGTTCTTTGTTTTTTTTTGTCGGTTGAGACTTCAAACACAGCAACAGTTAATTGGTTCATTGTTTCAAAACCTGATTTCCTCAGCTCTTGTGCTGGTAGTGGGGTGTGAGAATGGCTGTTCACCTGGGTGTGTCTGTGCAGAGCAGGTGCTGGGGGAGAGTGTTACCCAGCCATCATGTCGCTGTACTCATTAGTCTGTCTTCTTTTACTTGGCATAATCAACTTGTAGTTCATTTCTATTGTTGGCCGTATCAATAGATACTTATTTTTCATTACTGTTTATTTCCTTTTATAATATACAAGTTTATTACTATTTCTTAGTTGAGAGTCATTGGAGTCACTCATAGTTTGATGCATAAAGAGCCTATAAGTATTTGTGCACAATTATTTGTATTAATATGAATTTCTCATTTAATTCAGCTAAATAATACACAGAATTGATATTCTCTGTGTCTTTTTTTTCTTTTTTTCGTACTGGGGATCAAACCCAGGACCTTCTGCTTGCCAGGCAGGCAAAGAGCCACTGAGCTACACTGCCAGCAGAACTGATGTTCTTGTTATATGGTTGGTTGTTAATTCTTTTAACTCTCTATGTTAACATTGTGAATATCTATCATATCACAAGTAGGCAGTTAACATTGGTACTTTACTACACTACCAATTTTATTCATTTTTATCAGTGTTTTCCACCGGTATTTTACATTTTAAACTTGATCTATACTTGGCCATATTGTACTTAACTGTCTTTTAAGTCTTTTAAAAGCTTAGTCACCAACCTTTGGCACTGTTAGGATTTGAGGCAAAGTGGAAGGGATTTGGGTCATTGGGAATGTGCCCTGAAGGGGACATTGGAATTCCCACCCCTTCCTCTCTTTTCATGTTGCACCCTGACCTGCTGTGACAGGTTTCCTTGCCGTATGTTCCTCCATGATGTTCTGTGCCACCACAAGCACAAAGCTGTGGATCCAAGTGACCATGGACTGAAATCTCAGAAACTGTGAGCCAAAATAAACTTTTCTTCCTCATAAATTACAAATGTTTTGTTAGAGTGATAACACACTAAACAGACATGGAGAAACTAGAACAATTGTGAACTTAGTGTGGGAATGTAACATGGTATAGCTGCTATGGAACACAGTATGAAGGTACCTCTTAATTTTAAAACTTTTACTGTGTAATCCAGCAGTCCTATTTATTCCCCCCTCTCCCCTGTACCAGGGATGGACTCAAGACCTTGTACTTGCAAGGCAGGTACTGTGCTAAATCCTTGACACTATCAGCAGTCCTACTTCTAAGTAAGTATTTAAAAGAAATGAAATCAGAATCTCCAAGAGATAATTACATTTCCAATGCATTGTATCATTCCTAATAACCAAAATGTGGAAACTGTTTTAAGTGTTCACTGGTAAATGAGTAGATAAAATTATGGGTGTGCAGCCAGGCGTGGTGGCTCATGTCTGTAATCCCAGCACTTGGGAGGCAGAGACAGGAGGATTGCTGAGTTCGAGGCTTGCCTGGGCTACATAGTGAGCTCAGAGCCCGCCTGAACTGCAAAGCAAGACCATGTCTCAAAAAAAAAAAAAAATTATGGGTGTGCATGAGCATCTGCGTGTGTGCGTGTGTGTGTTGGAATGTTACTCAGCCTTAAAGTGGGAAATACTGTGTTACCTCACTGAGGAACTTTGAGCACATAATGTTAAATGGAATAAGTCAGTTCTTAAAATATTACATTGCATGATTCCAATTATGACACTTAAGGTAGTTAAACTCATAGAAGCAGAAACTATAAGGATGATTGCCAGGGTTTGGATGGAAAAGAAAATGGGACACTGATGTTTAATAGGTATAAAATTGTAAGTCTTGTGCTAGG
>PVIC010042111.1:0-15948 GCA_004025085.1 Thryonomys swinderianus | reverse complement strand
ACTGGAACTTGGTGATCCTTCTGTCTCAGCCTCCCAGAGTGCTGAAATTACAGGTGAGCTCCACTGCATTCGGCTCCATAATGGATTTTTAAAGGTATGCATGTGTTGCAGATTAATGATAAACTGACAGTAGCCATTGGCAGCTCAAGCTCTGAGCATGAAAAACAGCTGCAGCATTCAGTGTCAGCACAGTGGGCCACACCTTCTGCCTGAGGATGGCTATCCCAGCTGGCCTCACTCACTGGAGACCAGTGTTGCTGGGTGCCATATTGTCCATGGTGAAAGGCCCTGTTTGGGGGAGATATTTAAGTGTTTGAGTGAACCAGGCATAGTGGTGTACCCCTAAAATCACAGTAGTCTAGGAGGATGAGGCAGGAGGATTGCAATTTTGAGACCAGTCTGGGCAACATAGCGACTTTGTGAGACCTTGCCTTGAGACAGAATGGGGCTGATGATGTAGTTCAGGACAAACAACTACAGATAAGTAATTGAAGCTGGTCGTGGTGGTACACATCTCTGATGCCAGCATTTGGGAGGCTGAGACAGGAAACTGTCTTGCTGTGTATTTCATGCAGGTCTCAAACTCACTGTGTACCCAAAGTTGGCCTCCCACTCACAGATATCCTTCTGTCTCAGCTTCCTGAGTGCTGGGAAACAACAAAAAAAGCCAGTGGGCCAAGGGTGTAGTTCACACATAGTGCCTGCCTAACAACTGAGAGGTCCTGAGTTTAATCCCTCCTACTAATAAAAAAAAAAAAAAGCAAAGTAAGTGTAGTGAAGTGTCTAAAGTCACAACTGCTCAGGAGGCTGAGGCAGGAGGATTGCAAGTTCAAACCCATCCTGGGTAACATAGCAAGACCCTGTGTCCAGAGACATTTTTAAAAGATCTGGGGAAGTGGCTCAGTGGTAGAGTACACCTATGTCCAATCCTCTGTACCACAAAAAGAAAAAAAAAAATGCAGCCAGACAGAGTGACAGTGCCTGTGATCCCACCTTGAGAAAGCTGAAGCAGGAGAGTAACAAGTTTAAGGCTAGCCTGGACAACTTAGTGAGACCCTGTCTCAGAAAAGGCTGAGGGTGGGTCGGAGATTTAGCTCAGTGGTTCCAGCTTCTGCCTTGCTAACGCAAGGTCCTGGGTTCGATCCTGGTAACCATACAGAATGCTGGGTGTGGTGACTCACACCCACCAGCAATCAACACCACATACCATCGTGCTGGGCGTGGGGGCTCATGATTTGTAATCCCAGTACTCTGGAAGCAGAGGCAGGAGGATTGCTGAGTTCAAGGCTTGCCTGGGCTACATAGTGAGCTCAGGGCCAGCCTGAACTGCAAAGCGAGACCCTGTCTCAAAAAAAAAAGAAAAGGCTGAGGGTCCCTGGGGAAGCTGGTAGCATAGTCCTAAAGCAGAGCCTAGGGAATGGAGGGCAGGCTGGCTCAAGAGATACTGGTGCTGTGGGAGCCACTCCTGGGTTGGTCTCCACATGGGTGATGAAATGAGTCTGTGGCAGACACTTCTGAAAATATCGTTTTCCTCCTCCCTGCAGGGGTGCACTATGTGTTTGACATGGCGATAGCTGCGGATTTCAGCATCCTGGAGAGTCAGAAAGAGTTTGTGCGTCGATACCATCAGCACAGTGATGAGCAGCGTGCACTGCCCATGCTGACCTCTGCCTGCCCTGGTGAGGTCCATTGCCAGAGCCTGCTTGGATGCCTGGCTGGGGACAGGGCGGGGAGCACAGACTGTCACGTGCTTTCATGTCCACCTGCACGTGTATGGACTAGGTAGTTTGGGGGTGGCCTAAGTGGAGGTTTTGGTGTTTCATTTTTGTAGTGTTGGGAATAACAATTAGTACAGCACTATTCCTGCCAATTCTGGGTCTCCACAGGTGGTTGGAGCTGCCCACTGGGACAGTCCTGCCGCTCTATAGATAAGAGTATAACCTTAAACAGAGGGTAAACATAATCTGACATCATAGTCGCCTCAAAAGGACCCATCAATTAAGAGAGCATTGAAGCTCAAAACAACAACAACAACAAAATGTTACTAAAACCTTTATAAACTATCTTGCTGCCTCAGCCTCCTAAGAGCTGGGTTATACCCAGGTACCACCCCAGCCAGCTGAAAGTAAAGGGTTATGTGCTGCACAGTTCGGAAGGGTGGCAGGGCACAGTGTCTTAGCTCAGACCTCCACTCTTCTTAAAAAAGCCACAGAGGACTGGAGATTTAGCTCAGTGGTTCTGGTGCCTGCCTCGCAAGTGCAAGGTCCTGAGTTTGATCCCAGTAACCACATACAACAATGCTGGGCATGGTGACTCATGCCTACCAGCAATCAGTACCACATACCACAGTGCCGGGTGTGGTGGTTTACGCCTGTCATCCCAGCACTCAGGAGGCAGAGACAGGAGGATTGCTGAGTTCAAGGCTTGCCTGGGCTACATAGTGAGCTCAGGGCCAGCCTGAACAAAGCGAGACCCTGTCTCAAAGCCACAGACCCACTGGCCCAGGGCCCCACTCCTAGGGCCTCCTTTACTCTAGAACAGTGAAGGGAATCTTCTAGAGACAAGTGCCCAGACTACACTCCAAACCCACTTACTACCAACACTTCAATTAAACCTGAACACTGAGATTTTAGTTTAGAAAAACAACTCATACAATTTTATCTTAAAAGTAAAACAGCACAAGTGCTATAGACTTTCGCACCACTGGCCTGGATAATTTCTAAACGTCACAGTTGGATTAAGGTTCCACCTTCAGTATCTCACAGTGGGGATCAAATTTCAATGTCAGTTTTGATAGGAATGTTCTGGTCATATCAGGTATAGAGAATCAGAATCACAGACTCTTAGTTCTGGAAAAAAATGTAAGTTTGGGGTTAAGGAAAGTTTTGCATGAGGGAGAGAGGGAGGAATTGGCAGCCTGGCGAATGACCCTAACCCTAGCCTAGGACTGCAGGACAGCAAGACAGCTGTGCCGTCTGCAGCAGCTGTGGGCTCTATAGTCTTCAGGGTCTTGCTCATGTTTCTGTTCTCAGTTAATGCTCTTCCCCATCATGCTTTCACATTTTTCAAGCATTATCTACGTCAACCTTTAATCATGAGGGTTATGATTTCATAGAATAAGATGGTGACATGGTTGCTCAGCATTCGGAAGTGCTTTCTACCCATTTCTGAACCCTCAAGAAAGCCCCTTCTTCTGTATGGCGGTGCTGGTTCACCAGTGTCACACCAGGGTAAACCTCACCCATCCCCAGCCTTTGCAGGTGGGAGGGTTAATGATGAGCTTCAGGTTTTTGGTTGGTTCTGGGGTTGGATTCAAAGATTTCTGTGTCAGAAATCCCAGGTGGTTGCAGGGGGTAGACCTGCGGTTCCAGCTACTCAGGAGGCCTGGGCAGGACAGTCCCTCAAGCTGAGTCCACCATCAACCTGCAACATAGCCAGGCCTTGCTTAGAAAGGTGTGGCGAGTCCTGGGACCTGTGGCTGGGCTATAGGGGCAGATTCAGTCATTCTGTTATCTGGGTATTTTCTGAGAGCTAGGAACAAGCCTGTGCCCCTGTGTCTCCATCTCCTAAACACCTTGAGTTTTTGTTTTTGTTTTTTAGTTTTTTGAGACAGGGTCTCACTTTAGTAGTTTAGGCTGGCCCTGATCTCAGGATGTAGCCCAAACTGAACAGCAATCCTCCTGCCTCTGAATCCCAAGCGCTGAGATTACAGGTGTGAGCCACCATGCTCAGCATTGTGGTATGTGGTATTGGGAATTGAACTCGGGACTTTGTGCTTGCCAGGCAGATGCCAGAACCACTGGGCTGAAACCCCAGCTCTTGTTTTAATTTTTTGAGGCAGGGCCTCATTATGTAGCCCAGGCTGGTCTTGAACTCAGGGTGATCCTCCTGCCTCATCCTCCCGAGTCCTGGGATTGCAGCTGTGTGCCTCTCCACCACACCCCACTCAAACCCTTTCTGGGTCATCCCATGATGCTGTAGGCCATGTGCTTCTCAGCATGAGGTTGGGTTGGTCAGTTCTGCACCTCAGTGGAGGAAGAGGCAGCTTTGGGACTAGTGACAAGCTCTTATTCCCCTGTTCATGTCGTGGTGCCAGTCAGCAGGGTAGTCGGGCATGCCCTGAGCACCAGAGACTTTCTGTTTCTCCTGTGTAGGCCCTGCTAGGGGAACTGAGGATGGAGCCTCAGTTCACTGGAAAGGCCGACACATCGTTGATGTGTGTTGACACCAGCAGCTTCCTCATGGCGGCAGTAGAAGAGCAGGGTACACGTGGGACAGTGTCTCTGGGAATGTCTCCAGGGTCACCTGCTGCAGACCAGCCCAGTGCCACTGGCCCTGCCTGGCTTGACACTGGCTGCCATTACAGCCTCCTTCCTGGGTAGTGCTGGGTTTTCCTGGGGTGCCAAACTGACTCTGGCTGAGGGTTTTACCACCTCCTAATTCAAGGAGAGGAAATTGGCATCTGGTTCCGAGCCAGAGCTTTACTGTGATTTGCAGCTGACAGGTGGAGCAGTGGGTACCCCAGAGTCAGCTGACTTCATGGTGCTAGCTGGGAAGCTGCACAGTTGCACTGGGGCCTGCAGTGGCTGTGTGCCAGCTCCCTGGCTCAGGGCCCCACAGCCACCTGCAGCCCCTCTGGGGACTTGTCAAAGAGCAGGTCAAAGAAAAGGCTTGTCAAAGAGAAGCTCCTTGGCTTCTTGTTCCTACAAACCTGGGTTGCCACCCTGCTGGGCTCAGCTTAATGCAGAGGAAGGATTCATACAGTTTCCAGGCCCAGCCCTGAGGCCTCACAGGGCCCTCAGGATCCCAGGTGCTTTCCTGCCAAGGATGGTACCCTTGCAGAACTGTGAGGCATCATCCTCAACCCAGTGTAGCACTTGGGCCAGGCTGTTTCCTCTGGATACCTTATTCTTCAGGAGTGGTGGGTCTTGTGCCACCGTCCCTGGGGTGCTCCTGTATGCTGATGCTGCCATACCAGCACTGCTTCATTCTACCAGGCACAGACCCAGAGTCTGTAGACTCCATGGCAAGTGGTCAGAAACAAAATCTGATCAAAAATACCAGGTAGGATAGTGCTGCCAGCCATCTCTGTTACTCAGGAGAATGAGGCAGGAGGATTGCAAATTTGAGGCTAGCTAGAGCAATTTAGCAAGATCCTATCTCAAAGTTTATTTAAGAAAGATCATGAGCCGGGCACTTTGAGGTACACCTGTAATTCCAGCATTTAGACTGAGGCAGAAGGACAGCTGTGAGTTTGAGCCCATGTTGGATTACACAGACACTAAGAGAACTGGGAAAAAAAAATGCCATATGGTCTCCCTGGGTTCAGTCTCCAGCCCTGGAGGAAAGACAAGCTCTCTGCTGTTGGGGCCCAAGGTCCTGGATTTCTCACTGACCCTCGTGTCCCCATTGTCTGGTGTTCAAGCCATAGTGGCCAGAGGCTATCCCCTTTGGGCCTGCACTGACCTCTGTGTTCTAAGGAGATTGTTTTGTTTTGTTTTCTAAATCTTTTTTTTTTTTCTTTTTAGTACCCAGGATTGAACTTGGGAACCTTTCTCTTGTCAAGCAGGTGCTGGAACCACTGAGATAAATCCCAGGCCTGTTTGTTTTTTGGTTTTTCTTTTTAGCTTTTTGAGACAGGGTCTCACTTTGTAGTTCAGGCTGGCCTTGAACTCACTGTGTGGTCCAGGCTAGCCTTGAACTCGCAGCAGTTCTCCTGCCTCAGCCTCCCAAGTGCTGGAATTACAAGAGTGAGCCACCACGCCCAGCACAGTGATATGTGGTACTAGGGATCGAACTCAAGACCTTGCACTTGCCCAGCAGACACCAGAACCACTGAGCTAAATCTCTAGCCCCATTTTGTTTTTTCAGACAAGGTCTTGCTCTGTGGTCCAGGCTGGCCTCCAGTTTGCAGGGGTTATCCTTTCTCAGCCTCCCAAGTGCTGAGAGTACAGGTGTGCACCACCACACCTTGCTTTTAGTTGCTTCAAGTGTGGTTTGGCTTTTTGTTCAACCTTCTGTTTGCCTTGTTCTGCATAGTGCCCAGGACTGCTCGGTCTTCACTCAGCTCATGGCGGCTCACAGCAGACCTCCTCCAGAGCTCATGTCTGGTCTGCTGGGCAGTGACTTGTACTGTGTAATGAGATCAGGATGGTAACCCAACTTTTCCCCCATGAGCCACCAAGCACAGAGTGTCCTGCTCTCTGCAGCCCCTTGGAGGGCCTTCTGCCACTAGGTATCTCAGCAGCATTGGACGTGCACATGCCACTTGAGTCGGCTACTCCTCTGGGCTTTCTCTGCTTGGGTCTGTCTCCAGTACCCTCCTAGCAGCAGTTTTCTCTGGGTCAGGGCTCTCTGCTCGTGCTGTTTGTCCTGTGTGCTGTCAGCAGGCTAGGCCGGCAGGTTTGGTCAGGGCATTCTCTGCCTCTCCTCTGGCCTGCAGGCTTTCTGATCAGGGCTGCCCTCAGGATGCCTGGTGAGCCATGCAAGGGAAGGGAGTGGGCACATCTGAGAGTTTCTGTAGGGGGTGCAAACCTGTTACTTCTTGAAGGCTATGCCTAGCAGATTAGCAGTTTTGTGGTTTCTGAGCTGTTTGTCTGGTGGGTTTGCAGTGAACCCGCCACCCCAGCCACGTGTGTTCTGACTCTCAAAGCTTGCTTTCTTTCCCTCTTTGGGGGGCCTGCAGGACCCTGCCTTCCCCAGTGACCCCGAGCCCCCACTGAGGCCCGAAGGATGGGAGGTGGGACAGAACAGTCCACAGGGTGAGGGGCTCAGACTCGGGTCTGACCTGCTGCTCTCTCCCCAGGCTGGGTCCGCTATGCCGAGCGGGTGCTGGGCTGCCCTGTCACCCCCCACCTGTGCACCGCCAAGTCCCCACAGCAGGTCATGGGCTCCTTAGTGAAGGATTACTTCGCCAAACAGCAGGTGAGCTGCTCTTTAGGGGTACATGCAGGTGGGAGATGTCCCGGCGTCCAGGGTGAGCTCGCGAGTTCCAGGGCCCACGATGCTTTTCAGTGACTCCTGTCTCACTCTAACTGTTGTCCTCTTAGTGGGCCCCTTAGTGAGAGAGGAAGGCCCCCCCACCTCGGGAGAGGCTGCTGCCTGCTCTGTGTCAGCCCCTGGGGTCCCCTGCAGCCCTGATACCCCCTGATATCCCTGGCTACTTCTTTGCACTTCTGCCGTCCTCTTGGCCCTGTCTTGCACATGACTTCGAGATCGGGAGCCAGCCTGGGCTCCTGCTTGCTCTGCCAAGTCTGTCCCTTGTCTTGCCCACAGTCTGCGGCAGCTTAGGGTCTAGTTGGCTGCTGCAGCTTAAATGCTATCCGTACTCCTTCAGAGGGGCATACCCCGTGGTGACTGCAGAAGACAGCATGCTGGAACCACCCTGAAGAAGCAGCACTGGCAGGACCCCATGTGCCCTCCTGGTGTGCGTGCTAAGCCAGTGGGAGGTGTCACCCCCTCCCCTTCTTCCTGCCCTGCTGGAGCCAAAGCTCTAGGGCCTCTTGCAGGTGTTGCCGAGGGCAGTGAGCTGGAACCTGGCCAGTTCCCTCACCAGGGTTCAGTGGGCAGGTTTCCCAGGGACTCAGCCCCGCCCTAGTGGGGATTCCACCCAGGCTTACAGCAGGGATCCCTGGGTCACTGCTGGCACCTACTTTGCCCAGCAACGGCTCGGCCCAGGACACCCACTTGTCTCAGCACAGTCCTCAGAGTGAGGTGGCCTGGGAAGCAGCCCCTTGAGCAGCGTCATGACGGGCAGGTCCCTTGGGTGGAGTACACAGCCACACCTACCTCTCGTGTCCCTGTGTGTGGTACAGGAGGGAAGGGGTTTGGGTTTCCTGTCTGCACTGGGGCTCCCCAGGCAGCTGGGCCTTAGTGAGTGCAGCATGGAATTGGGCAGCACTCGGTGTGGTGCCTGGAGAAAGAAGTCCAGCCTCACGTGTGGTGCTGTGGGGGCAGGTGGCACTATGTGGCCCCTGTGCCCTCCTGCTCTGGGCACACTAGAAGTTGCTTTGGTTGCTTCTGTGCCAGCCCAAAGGATGGCATGCTCTGCTCCACAGAACCTGCCTCCAGAGAAGATTTTCCATGTCGTCGTGGCACCTTGCTATGACAAGAAGCTGGAGGCTCTTCAGGAGGGTTTGTCCACTGCTTCGCATGGTGCCCGGGGCACCGACTGTGTGTTGACCTCAGGTGAGAGGTGGGCACTTAGGCCCAGACTATGGTGAGGGCTCCTGCTGGCCGGACAGTGGCCGAAACCTGAGCCATCTGCAGCGACCCCCATGGGTCCTTAGGTCTAATGTCCTGTGGTGCAGAGAAGGATGGCATTCTGTGCATGTCTTCCTCAGAGCCACTGCCAGAGCACCACTCTGCAGCTGGGACAGAGAAGGTCCCGGTGATCCTAGGTCTCCTGGCAGCGATACAAGGGGAGCTTCCCATCTGGAGAAAAGTGACAAATACCTGCTATGGTGGCTACGCTGTCAGCCACACAGTGGTGCTTCCCAGATTTTACTTTCAGGGCCTCTAGGGGGTTCTGTATCCTCAGAACCTGTATTCTCAGCTGATCTAGTTTACAGTGACTATGTGTCATGTAACTGGAGCGTTTTGGGGTCAGACATGAAAGATTCATACTTGGGAGCAACTTGGAGCAATTGCTTACAGTCCAAGGGCTGAAAGTGGGTTTCTATTCTTATGCTTCATTAGTGCTTTCCATTTTGTGTTGCTCTGCCATGGAGATAGCTCATATTGTCGGGTGAGGTTGTATGTAGCAGGGCGGGTGTCCTGGGCACGAGTGCAGAATGTCCTCCCGGGAAGAGCTGGGCCGCCTGTCCAGCGTCTTCATGCCTTTTCTCCGTGTTTAGGTGAGATCGCTGAGATAATGGAGCAGAGTGGCCTCTTGGTGAAGGATGCTGCTGTGGACACTCTGTAAGTGGCTTCCTGGAGTCCTCTGGTCCCTAGGCTTTCTGGGACCCCTTGGGCCACTCCTCCGCAGCAGGGATGCTTTCCTTAGTGACCCAACCGCAGTGTGCCCTGGTGGCTCCACTATAACCCAGTTACCTTTGTGGCCTTTTGAGTGGATGTGGTCTAGACCTGGAGGGGGCATTCACCAGAGTGCAGGTCTCAGTGGGCAGCCCCTCTGCTGGCGCAGACGCTGTGTGGGCCAGGGCTGTGGCTCGCTCACCTGAGTCCTGTGTTCTAGCATCTAGCACTGTGGTCCCCTCAGCCCCTGGGCTCTGTATCACAGAGTGGTCCTGGCAGCCTGCAAAGGCCATGCGTGGTTCATGCCGCATCTGGGTGCCATGCACAGTGTTGCACTGCCATCCACCCCACACTTCTGCCTCTGTCACTGGCCTGGGGCTGCATCTCTGCCCTTCCCTGGAGGGGCTAAAGCCCTCAGGATTTCAGGAGCTCGAGCACCCATGGCTGGGCTGCCTGGCCCTGGCGCACAAGTCCTCAGCCTGCGGAGTGCAGGCAGGCACACCTCCTTCCGTCATGTCAGACACGCAGCCCTTGTCTCCCAGAGAGACGCAGCTGGACAGGAGAGCAATGAACCGGCAGCAGGCATGACCTTGCTGTGTGTCAGGCAGTGTGATTTTCTTCAAGGTTTCAGCGTTTATAAGGATTTAGAGCTCCGAGTGGCCCCTGGGCCACTCAGCACCAGTGGAGGGCTTGCCTTCTCCCTGACAGGTTTGGAGACGTGAAGGAGGAGGCAGTGAGGCGCCACGATGGGACTGGCTCAGATGGGCACCTGGCACACGTCTTCCGACATGCAGCAAAGGAGCTATTCAATGAGCATGTGGAGGAGATCACTTACTGCACCCTGAGGTGCCCAGGAGGGTGTGGGTGTGCATCCTGTGTGGCCTATGGGAATCCACACTGGCCCTTTGTATGCCCCTCCTGTCCTATCTTCCTGCTGTTCCCAACGTAAGACTGAAAATGGTCCTTAAGTCATGGAGGACCAGATAGCCAGCGTCTTGTTGTTTGTTTTACAGGAACAAAGACTTCCAGGAGGTCACCCTTGAAAAGAATGGAGAGGTTTTGTTGCGCTTTGCTGCTGCATATGGGTTTCGGAACATCCAGAACTTGGTCCTGAAGCTCAGGAAGGGCAAGTCCCCGTACCACTTTGTGGAGGTCCTCGCATGTCCTGGAGGTAGGGGCATGACAGCACTGCAGGGTGGGGGCATGGCCCAGCTAGTAGGAGGCATCTCTGCCCACCTTCCTGTCGTGGGGCATGAAATAGACAGGTAGACATGCCTCAGACATCCCCTGGGGAGGGAGGCCTGCATGGCACCAGGGGATCCTGCCCCAGGAGCCGTGTCAGGTCAGGAATGGAGCACTGGCTGGGCCTTGTGGGAGCAGTTCAGGGCCCCGTGTGAGGGCCCTGCGAGGAGGCAGCAGGAAGGGGAAGTGAACCGGGCAGATGAGAGTGGCCCCACACCAGGTGAGGGGCTCTGAGGGCACTGAGAGTGGGGTGGGAGCTACAGCTTCATGAGTGTATGTTGGGGATGGTGCCCTAACCCCTGAGGTCACCTCACCTGAGTGGGAAGCACGTCACTGTGAGGGTGGAGGAAGCGAGAAGCAGGCGGAAACAGGGCTAGACAGGCTAGTTCAGTGGGTCTCAGGGTGAGCTGCTGACACGGGAGACGCTGTGTGCTGTCCTGTCGCCCAGGGATCTCGAGGAGGATGCTGGGGCTGAGTGGGGACCACACCAGAGGTGGCATCGTCTGCACGTCTTGAGTACACCCTGACTGGGAGGAGGCTGGTTTGCTCAGAGCGCCCAAGGGCTCCAGGCTCACGTATGCCATACATCCCAGACAAGGTCCACACACGGGGGCTCACAGGGGCCAAGAGGCCACAGCCGGGTGCTGACACCCTGCTTGCCTGGCCTTGAATTCCTAGGGAGGGCAGGGCCCAGGTTTGCAGGCCAGGCTGCCCAGTTCTAAACCTTTGAAGGTTGAACCAACAGCTGGCTTTGCCGCTGCACTCTGTGGGTGCAGCAAGGCACGCCAGCTCTGGTTAGGCCTCGAGGATGTTCTCCCGCCTTCCTCTCCTGCTTCACGGTGTGCTCTGAGGTAAAGCCTCACAAGCCCACTCCCACCTATGTGTGTCCTCCAGGATGCCTGAATGGCAGAGGCCAAGCACAGGCTCAGGATGGACACACAGACAAGTCCCTGCTGCGCCAGATGGAGGGCATCTACGCGGACATCCCTGTGCGGCCCCCTGAGTCCAGCACACATGTGCAGGAGCTGTACCAGGAGTGGCTGGAAGGCACCGACTCCCTCCGGGCCCAGGATACCCTGCACACCTCCTACCGGAGCCCAGAGCCCTGCACAGCCAGCCTGGACATGAAGTGGTGATGGGGACAGGTGGGCAGGACTGGCTATGCCAGGAAGGACCATGCTGACAGGGAGTTGGCCCTTCTGGGACACACCACCAGGTTGCTCTGGCTTCTGGCTCTCTGCTCCTGACATGCAGCACCGTGTGGTGCTATCTTCATCATGAATGTGTGGAATGGAGTGTTTACCAGGGCAGGAACTCCCCGGGCAAAGTGTCCCTTTATTGTAAGATTGAGAACCATCCTAAAGAGCCAGGACAGAGACAGATTACTCTCTCTTAGATTTTGAAAACTGTCTTGTGAAGAGCAGAGGCTGGGTTACCATGCTCACATCTCAGTCGTTATTGAGAGGCAGCAGCAGCAGGGCTGGGCTGCGGGCCTCAGAGTGGTCATGCAGGCTGTGTCCATCTTGCCCACTGTGCACAGTTTTGAAGGTAATTGTAAATTCTGGCAGCAGCGGCTGTGTCCACACCGTCACACCTTCCTGGAGTGACACCAGGCAGGCGCAGGGTCCCATGGGCACTAGTGGCCAGGCCTTAGGTTGACCTCGGCATCCAGGCTTCAGGCTAGACTCACCCTGCCTCATGGTAGGGACAGGGGCTGATGGGCATAACTGCTGTCGTAATAGAGCAGAGGATTGAGGGTACTTGTGGACCATGTGGCCAAGAGAAGCCTGGCCCCTCAGTGGGCCAGTTGGGGGGAGGGGATGAGCCCACCTGGCACTGGAGGGGCAGCTTCATATCCCCGCTGCCCCAGTGCCACGCGTGTCTGCCTGGAACAAGTCTTCTCTCCTCAGCAGCCTTGCTTGTCCGTGCACAGCCCTCTCAAGGCTCTGAGGGTGCCCTCAGCTCTCTGCCATGTGGTGTGGCTCACCTTGACAGGAAGCAGCGGCATCCCCACCAGCAAAACTGGCTGTCGGCGAAAGACCCCACACAGCCCTGCTGCACACAGCCAAGCTCAGCCTGGGGTGTGGTGCCTGGAGGGCCTCATGGGGCCCTGGGTCTGGGTGGGTGGTGGCCTTGCCCTCTTTGCCAGTCCCTGTGTGCCTATGTCACGCTGCACACTTTCCTTGCCTGGAGTCTCCGTGTGGTTGGGTGTTAACCCCCAGAGTAACTGAGAGGAAATAAAAACTTGCAGAGAGTGGTGTGGAGTGAGCCAGCTGAGTGAAAGCCGCACTGAGCATCCTCACATGGTCCTGGGCTCTGCCTCTGGGGGGGTCCCAAGCTCTCCGGGGGGTCCCAAGCTGTCCTGCTTGCTCTAGGTAACAGCCACCAGGCTGGGCAAACAGCAAGGAGGACAGCCCAACGCTGTGGGGAGGTCTCCTGCTCCTCCATTCTAACCTCACATTGTGAGCAGGTGGCTTGGGATGAGGCCTGCTCAGGACAGCACGGCAGAGGGTGCCCCAGGGATGGTGTCTGCTGGCCAACTGGGGTAGAAGTAGGAGCCCAGTTCCTGTCCCACTGCACCCACACTGCTTATGAACCACACCACCCTCTGCTGCTCAGGGCCTCTGATCTGGCCAGCAGAGCCTGGGGCTCAATCACACGTGCATTGGCCCAAGAGCTAGGCCTCCTGAGCCCCACCTGAGTTGAAGGTCAGCAGACATCCATTGTGGGCTGCTGCTTCTCTGTGGCACCAGTTGGGGATGGGACAGGGTAAGCTTTTGGGTGGTAGCTGCTTTGAGGGTGGTCTCACTTGTTTGGTCTGTGGCCCCCACTCAGCCTGGGCCAGACATGTCAGCCAGGGACCTGGAGCCCATGCTTAGGGTCACTTGGGCTAGGGCTGGGGATTTAGCTCATGTGGTACTGCACCTACTTTGCGAGCACAAGGGCCCAAGTTCAGTCCCCTGTACTGCCAAAAAACCCCACAAAAAAACAGACTAATTCTCATCCACTGTCTCTGCACTCAGCATTTGGGGTTTTTCCTGATCTCTCCACATCTCTCAGAGCACATGACACTCAGCTTTGACGTCTAAAAATAGTGCATCTGTGCTGCAGAGACCTTAGTGTTACTTTGGAATGCATGAGGGATACTTTTTTGGGGGATACTTTTTTGGGGGGTTGGTGTTTTTGAGACAAGATCTCACTGTGTAGTTCAGGCTGGCCCTAAACTCACTGTAATCAGGCTGCCCTTGAAACAGAACATGTGCAAGGTCCAGAATCTTATAATTAGCCTAAAAACGGGCCAGGGGTTTGTATGGAGTGCTGAGGCCAGGAGGTGGTAAAGGCCTGTGCCGCAACCGGAGCAGTGTAACTATTTAGCAAGACTATGTCTTAACATTAAAATACAATGGTCAGCATATTTAGCTCAGTGTGAAACTTTGGGTTCAGTGCCCAGTCGTGAGTGAAGAGTGGGCACTTGCCCACTTGGCAGTCACTCCTTGGGTCAGGACACAAGGCCCCGTTGGGGAAGGAGGCTGCGCTGATGGGTGATGGCGCGCTTCCCTGCAGCAGACAGAAACATGGAGTCAGGCACCCCTGGGCCAGCCATTGTTCGGTGCCATTAAGTGTTAAGTGCCCAGTGAGCACCCGGACCCAGACCAGCCCTGCATGGGAGAGGCATGCATATCTTGGGCCGAAGGAAGCTCTGCAGAGGGTGTTCCTGTTGTCAGCCTCAGCTGGGGTCCAGCATGCTCTGCCTCGCCTTTGCCTCCCCACATACAGTGAGTGGCCCAGGACAGCTGGATGGAACTGGAGCCACCCGCCGTTGCAGCAAGTGCAGCACACGGTAGATAGCATGTGCCCTTCTTCCACATGCGGAGAAGACCTGAATCCCTGTTCTTTGCTGCTACTAAAGGCAAGTCAGGGAAGACATGCCAGCTGACCCAGTGTCTGTTCACCCAGACAGGAGAGACCATGTGGCGCTGGGTCTTCAAAGAACCAGAAATGGCATCTCTCCTGTCAGTTAAAGGTGACTCCCAGTAGGGACATTTAAGAATAGAGTACCCTAAACGCCAGGCATGGTGGCTTATTCCTGTTATCCTAGCACTCTTGGAGGCAGAGGCAGGAGGATTGCTGAGTTCGAGGCCTGCCTGGGCTAGAGTGAGCTCAGGGCCAGCCTGGACTACAAGGCGAGACCCTGTCTCAAAAAAAAAATATAAAGTACTCTAGTCCTGGTGCCTCCCACTTCCCAGGGGCCAAAGAAGCTATTTCCACACAAAACTGTTAAGTGTCCACTAGCTGGCGGTAGCATGTACCTGTTAATCCCAACACACGAGGCTGAGGCAGGATTGCAGAGTTTGAGATCAGCTTGGGCTACATAGTGAATGTTGTCTCCAAAACCCAAAGAAAGTCAAGAAATCCTGGTGTTGCCAGGTGCAGTGGTGCACTCCTACAGTTCCTGCAGTCTGGGAGGCTGAGGCAGGAGGACTGAATTCCAGCCCAGCCTAGGCAATTTAGAAACCCTGTCTCTAAAATGGGAAAGTTAAAAGGGGTTTGGGGGTTGAAGGTTCAGGGCAGTGTGAGGGTCCTGAGTTCCACACCTGGGGGAGGGCAACAGGCTTCCCTGTGAAGTCTCAAGTTCGAGTGGGGTGTGGGACAGCAGCTGTGGGAACTATTTTCTTTCTTTTTTTTTTTTTTTGAGACAGGGTCTTGCTTTGTAGTTCAGGCTGGCCCTGAGCTCACTATGTAGCCCAGGCAAGCCTCAAACTCAGCAATCCTCCTGTCTCTGCCTCCCGAGTGCTGGGATTACAGGCGTGTGCCGCCCCGCCCAGCACTGTGGTATGTGTAATTGATTGCTTGTGGGCTTGAGTCACCATGCCCAACATTGTATGTGATTACCAGGATCAAACTCAGGACCTTGAGCTTGTAAGGCAGGCAGGCGCCAGAACCACTGAGCTAAATCTCTGGCCCTATTTTCATTTTTAATTGTGATCCACGTGGTATTTAACTGTAGGCTGAGCACCCTTTCCTGCCACACAGCACCCAGCTGTTGGTGGGTCTGGATAAAGGAGGCCCCGGGGTGACAGTCTGTCCCTGGCCCTGAGCTGCTTCTGCCTCCCCCCTTCACTGGCCAGCACTTCCTCTTGGTTCTCAGGCTTTCGGGGGTTCTTGGGAGAGCAGGGCGAAGGAAGGTCTGAAGGGCAGTGGGAGACAGCGTGGCAGGAGACACCTGACCAGTGCTGGACCCTGTGGAAGATGAGGGAGGGGCACAGCCAGCAGCAGAAATGCCACAGCACTGGCCTTGTGTGAGCTGCAGTTTCTCCAGAGGCTCCATTTTTACCCATTTCCAGGTGGTTTGAATTTCACTGTTTGATGAATTGTGGAGAGATGCAGTTGTGTAAGTCAAGGAGCATAAATTGGCCAGCTACGATGTGTGTGTGTGTGTGGGGGGGGTCTGCAGTCCCGGCATTTGGGAGGCTGAGGCAGGAGGATTGCTTTGATTCAAGGCTGGCCTGAACTCAGAGGACAGGCAGATCCTGGCTCAAAAAACAAAGGGCCTGGGGCCGGAAGGTTAGCTCAGTGGTTCCGGCGCCTGCCTTGCAAGCGCAAGGACCTGAGTTCAACCCCCGGTAACCACATATAATGCTGGGCGTGGAGACTCACGCCCACCAACAATCAACACCGCATACCACAATGCCGGATGTGGTGGCTCACGCCTGTAATCCCAGCACTCGGGAG
>PVIC010042110.1:0-15946 GCA_004025085.1 Thryonomys swinderianus | reverse complement strand
TAAAAAAAAAAAAAAAAAAAAAAAAAAAAAAAAGTAAACATTTTTAAAAATGAAAAAAAGATAATCTTTTTTTTTAAGATAAAATAATCTTAATAATTGTGGGGAGCGGCCCAGATCAAGGAAGCTGCCCTGAGAAACCAGGGGTCTGCTTTCTCTCTAGGAGCTGCCCTGGGTCAGCAAGAGTCCTGGATCAGGGGACTACACTTAAAGGTGCTGTCCTGACAAACCAGGGGTCTGTTCTCTCTGGGAGCTGCCCTGGGTCACGGAGGCTTACCCCCCTTTAACAGGAAGCTGCTTTGCACTATGCTCTGAGCCCCTCCCCAGCTCCCCCCCCCAAGGAAATAATTCAAAGAGAAACAAGAATTGTGGCCTAGAGAATGGGGTTATTCTTTAACATAAAATAAGAAACCTGCTAATGCTGGATGTGGTGGCGCACGCCTGTAATCCCAGCACTCGGGAGGCAGAGACAGGAGGATTGCTGAGTTCACGGCGGCTTGCCTGGGCACCATAGTGAGCTCAGGGCTAGCCTGAACTACAAAGTGAGACCCTGTCTCCAAAAAGCAAAAAAAAAAAAAAAAAAAAAGAAAGAAAGAAACCTGCTGACCACCTAGGAAGAAGTTTAGGGAACAGAGAGAGCACATTCCGGAAATGTTTTAGATACTGGCTGGGTGAACAAGGTTGTCTTTGTATTTTTAGTTCAGGTAGCTTTAGATTTTAATCATGCTGACCCTAGACATTAACCACTGATTACATTATTATTGTAAGTTTTGCACGTGAGTGCTCTAGCTAGAAATACTGTAAAAGAGCACTGAAGAATAAACTTAGGGCCTTCAGTTCAGCTGAGGTTCTCCTGATCCCATCTTTGTCTTGTGTTTTCTTAATACTCAAATCGTGCCACCCACCCTACACTCAGGAGCTGTTCCTTGCCAGCCGGCTCTGGCAAATAATAAAAAAGTAAACAGATACATTTTTCCAAGCAAAAGACATAGAGCAGATGAATAGATCAAAAATACAAGAAATAATGATATGCTGTATGCAATAGACCAACCCAAGCTGTGGTGACATACATAGGTTGAAAGTAAAAGGTTGGAAGTTATTTTGTGCACACAATGACCAAGAGAATGGATGTGTTTGTAGTTATATCTGACAAGATAGACTTTAAGCGAAGAAACTATCACAAGAGAAAAAGAACATCATTATTTAATGATGAAGAGGTCAATTGATCAAGGAGATATTATAATTGTTGATACACGAAACATTAGAACACTTAGGTACATAAATAGTCATAGGGAGAACAAGAAAGCTATACATAATAATAATAATGATTTCACCATTCCACTTTCTTTTTCTTTTTTTTTTTTTTTTTTTTTTTTTTTTTTGCTTTTTGAGACAGGGTCTCGCTTTGTAGTTCAGGCTGGCCCTGAGCTCACAGTGGTGCCCAGGCAAGCCGCCGCGAACTCAGAAATCCTCTTGTCTCTGCCTCCCGAGTGCTGGGATTACAGGCGTGAGCCACCACGTCCAGCATTGTGGTATGTGGTGTTGTTGGTGGGCGTGTCTCCACGCCCAGCATTATTTGTGGTTACCGGGGATCGAACTCAGGACCTTGCGCTTACGAGTCAGGCGCCGGAACCACTGAGCTAACCCTCCGGCCCTGCACCATTCCACTTTCAAAATGGATACTTCCACTACAGACAAAATCTATAAGTAAATATTGAAATTGAAATGTACTTTAGAGCAAACAGATCTAACAAGCAAACCTTTTTTTTAATAATTGAATTCTTTATTGGTACAATTTATATACATCTCAAAATCACATATAACATTGGGGAATTTGTGCCACTGTATGACACAAGTTAATTCTCATTTTTACCCATATCCCTACCCACCCACACCTCCTCCCCCCTTTATACATGCTCTTTTATTTTTCTTTCTGTATCATATTTATTCCTTCCCCTCATCACATTCCCACACCAAGTTTCCTATAGAAATATTCCATTCTATAAAAGCTTTCCTACTTTCTAGAACTCATTGCATCTACAGGTGTTCATGCCAAAGAGAAGATCCGGAAATTGTCTATCTGTGATCTATTGATTTCACTTATTAGTATATCCTCCAGGTGTCTCCATTTGCACCTAAATGGATCGATCTTGTCATTCTTTATGGCAGAGTAATACTCCATTTTATAAAAAAACCACATCTTCTTTATCCATTCTCCAGTTGATGGACATTTGGGTTGTTTCCAGAATTGAGCTATCACGAACTGAGCTGCTATGAACAAGGGTGTACATCTGTCTTTCCAATGTGAGCTTTTAAATTCTTTTGGGTATATGCCTAGCAGGGGGATAGCAGGGTCCAATGGGACCCCTAGTCCTAGTTTTCTGAGAAATCTCCACACAGATCTCCACAATGGTTGCACAAGTCTGCAATCCCACCAGCAGTGGAGAAGGGTTCCTTTCTCCCCACAGCCACGCCAGCATTTATCATTGGTTGATTTTGTGATCGCGGCCATTCTTTGTGGAGTGAGATGAAATCTCAGTGTTGTTTTCATTTGCATCTCTCGAATGACCAGTGATGTTGAACATTTCTTCATATGTTTCTTGGCTGCTTTGACTTCTGCCTCTGAGAAGTGTCTGTTCATTTCAGTTGCCCATTTTTGAATTAGGTCTTTAAACTCGGGGAGGCTGATCTGTTTGAGTTCTTTATATATTGTCGATAATCGCCCTTTGTCTGATACACAGCTAGTAAAGATTTTTTCCCATGTTGTTGGTTGTCTTCTAGCAGTGCCAGCGACTTCTTTGGCTGTGCAGAAGCTTTTCAGTAGAATGAGATAAACCTTTTTTTTTTTTTTGAGACAGCATCTCGCTTTGTAGTTCAGGCTGGCTCTGAGTTCACTATGGAGCCCAGATAAGCCTTGAACTCAGCAATCCTCCTGTCTCTGCCTCCTGAGTGCTGGAATTACAGGCGTGAGCCACCACACCTGGCACTGTGGTTTGTAGTATGTGGTATTGATTGTTGGTGTGGTGAGTCTCCACGCCCAGCATTGTATGTGGTTACTGGGGATTGAACTCAGGACCTTGAGCTTGCGAGGCAGGTGCTGGAACCACTGAGCTAACCCTCTGGCCCTAACAAGCAAACCTTTTATGCAAAAAGGAGAAAATATACTTCCTTTTCTAGTACACATGGATCATATTCCAAGATAGACCATGAGAGGTCACAAAACACATTTTAACAAATTAAAGAACACTGAAATCACACCGAATATTTTTTTCCTGACTACAGCAGTATAAAGCTAGAAGCCAGTAGCCAAAGGAATCTTGGAAAATTCCAAATATATAGAATTATTTTTTAAAAAATGTTTCTAAATAATAAGTCAAAGAAGAAATCAAAAGATAAATTTAACACCATGAGACATAACAATGGAAATATATCAAAAATGACTGGGTTGTAACAAAAGCAGTTCTAAGAGGCAAGTTTATAGAAGCAAGAATCTCTTGTTCTTTAAAAAGAAGAAAAGTTTCAAATAAAAAATGAAAGTGAAGAAATTGCAAGACATCTCAGAAATAAAGACAGCAAGAGACTATTATGAACAATACTATGCCAATAAATTAGATAGCTAAGAGGAAAATGAAAAATTTCTAGGCCAAAGTAGTTTACCAAGAATGTGTCAGTCTGAATCAGAAAGCCTGAGCAGACTAATAATAAATGAATATATTGAAGTAGTAATCAAAAGGTTTTGAAGAAACAAAAAGGACCTAATGGATTTATGGCTGAATTCTCCTGAATATTTAAAGAATTATTACCAGTACTTTTAACACTTCAAAACAAAACAGATTGAGGAAAGCCTTTCCAACACAGTTTATGAGACAGAATCAAATTGATATCAAAAATAACACAATAAAAAAGGAAGATTTTTCATAAATATCGATGCAAGAATCCTCAAGTGTTAATAAATAAAATAAAAGACATGTTGCTGGGTAGGTGGTTCATCTCTGTAATCCCAGCACTCAGTAGGCAGAGGCAGGAGGATTGCTGAGATTGAGGCTTGCCAGGGCTACATAATGAGCTCAGGGCCAGCCTAAACTACAAAGTGAGACCCTGTCTCAAAAAAAAAAAAGTAAAAAATTATTATCCTTAAAATGCAAGGCAAGTTTAAGAAATAAAAATCAAACAATAAGGTAATTCCATTAAAAGAATGAATTTTGCATCCAATCACCACTCTCCCAACTTATTGTCTACACTGATCCCAAGAGAACCCATTGGAGAAAGGATAAAGCTCGTTTATTTGTATTCAATGCGCTTCCTAAACTCATATTTTGGTGGTAGGATTTTTTTTTTTTGAGACAGGGTCTCACTTTGTAGTTCAGACTGGCTCTGAGCTCGCTATGTAGCCCAGGCAAGCCTTGAACTCAGCAATCCTCCTGCCTCTGCCTCCCGAGTGCTGGGATTACAGGCGTGAGCCATCACGCCTGGTGGTGGTAGGATTTTTTGTAGTTCCCTTGATTTTTCTGTGTAGGCACTGAAGTCAACTGTATTAGAAGCAATTTTAGTTTCCTTTCTTCTCTTATCCAATTTATTATTATATTGTCTTTTGTCTTATTGCACTGGGTTGGGCTTACAGTTCATTGTTGAATAGAGACAGTGAGAATGGATATCTTCCATTTTTTATCTCAGTTGTTCACTAGTGATGTCTTTAATACCTACGAAACATTTTAGCTTACTTATTTCTTCCTAAGTTATAGTCATTTAAAGAATTGTCCTCTTTATCTTAGTTTTATATTTGTAGGCACATACTTATAGCATTTGCTTATGGTTTCTTTAATATTTATAGAACAGCAATGATATGGTTTCTTTAATATTTATAGAACAGCAATGATACCTTCTTACACTTCAGGATTTTGAGATTTGAATATTCTTTTTTTTGGTTAGTTTGGGAATAGGTTTATCAGAGTTATTCATTTTTTTTCAAAGAACTAGCTTTTGGTTTCTTTAATTTTCTGTATTGTTTCCTTTTGTTCAATTTTATTGACTTCAGTTCTTTCTTCTCACTCTGAATTTAATTTGCTGTTTCTTAATATCTTAAGGTAAAGGTAAGTGTATTAACTTGACTACTTTTTTTTGCCTAAGTATTGACTCTTATAAATTTCATTCATTTAAAATGTTTTCTAATTTCCCATAGGAGTTTCTCTTTGACTCATGGATTATTTACAAATGTGGTATTCATTTTCAAATAGCTGAGAATATTCCAGATATCTGGTTTTAATTTTTTAGTTTAATTCTGTTATAGTTATGGAAAATATTTTGCATGAGTATACATGTTTTGAATTTATTACAATTAATTTTATGTCCAGAATTTTTAAAATTTGATTAAAAAAATCTATAGTCAAAAAGAAATACATATTCTAGGGTGCTGGGGATTAGCTCAGTGATGCTGTGCCTGCCTCAGAAATGCAAGGTCCTGAGTTTGATCCCCAGTATCAGGAAAGAAAAAACCCAAACCAAAGAAATATGTATTTTAATTTTGTTAGGGAGAGTCCCCTATAGGTGAAAATTATTTTGAATTGGCTGCTAAAATACTTGCTGACTTTTCTTCTGGTTTATTAAGAAGTGACAATGACAATTGCAGAGAGAGGGCTGTTCCAAGGTGTGATTTACTTGTATAGAATAATAGCTTTCAGGTGACTGTCAAGTGACACTATTATTTTCTCTTTTTTTTTTGAGACAGGGTCTTTCTTTGTAGTTCAGGCTAGCCCTGAGCTCACTATGTGGCCCAGGCAAGCCTGGAACTCAGCAATCCTCCTGCCCCTTCCTCCCAAGTGCTGGGATTACAGGCATGAGCCACCATGCCCGGCACTGTGGTATGTGGTATTGATTGCTGGTGAGCATGAGTCACCATGCTCAGCATTGTATGTGATTACCAGGAATCAAACTCAGGACCTTGCGCTTGCAAAGCAGGTACTGGAACCACTGAACTAAATCTCTGGCCCTATCGAGTGACTCCATTTTATAAAGCAGCACCTTACACCACTTTGAATACAAATAAGGAAACATCACAATTCAATAGTTGGCCTGTGCAAATAATCACCACATGTTGGACACACCAAACTTATCAGAAAAAAGCTTCCACAATCATAAGGCACAAACTGATAATCATGCAAATACTAAGTGACCACTTATGAAGTTATTAAATAAAATCAGGGGCACATAGATAGATGACATCTAAGCTATTCCAGAGAAAACCACACTATAATCTTACTGGACACACCAGACTAATACATGATTTAAGTGCTAACCCCATGCAGATTATACATGGAGGAGCACCCAGCACAGGGATTCAGTGGTGACATAGTCCAGCTTATCAGACTACCTGGTGAACAAAGTGAGGCCCATAGGCCATTTGTTTGTCCCCAGCTTCAGCTCAGCTGAATTGATCTTCCTGCCTGATGTGGCCCACCAGAACTTCTTGACACCTTGACTCGCTTTGCATTAACTCTGCATCCTAACAGGACCCTTGGTGCTCTTAACAACAACAACAACAACAACAACAACAATAACAACAACACCCTAGTCTGATCTATAATCTTATCTAGGCACCTGTCATGAATTTTCACATTCCTGTGAATTCTGTGCTGTATTGATTTTAGTTTCAGTCTGTTCAAATCCTGCAGCTGCTGTTAGCTCTTTCTTAGCTACTTTGTACCCTGTACACTATTACTGTGTGAAGTATGATATATAACTTGAGTGTTACAGACACTAGGAATTAAAATTGAGATTAAAAAAACCCCATTGCGCCAGGCGTGGTGGCTCATGCCTGTAATCCCAGCACTCGGGAGGCAGAGCAGGAGGATTGCTGAGTTCAAGGCTGGCCTGGACTACACAGTGAGCTCAGAGCCAGGCTGAACTACAAAGCAAGACTCTGCCTCAAAAAACAAAACAAAACAACAACAACAAACCCATTGCCTGGTTCCACAGCTATCAAGAGAAACTTTGGATATTTGGCCAGATAAGGCTGATGAAGTTGATGTAGCTCATAAATTTATCATTATTTAAGAAATTCTGATATTAAGAAAAGACATGAACATGTTCAGTGTACATTAATGGCAGAGCTCATGGATGACAATGATTTTTGATTCATTAGTTTTCCTTTCATTTTTGTCAGTTTGTCAGTGTGTTGAAACTTTTATATTAGTTATGTATTCCTGTGCAGCAAAGAGCACAAATTTATCAGGTTAAAATAATACTCATTTATTGTGTGCTATTTTGTGTCAGTCAGAAGTCCTTTGGTTCAAACCTCATGAACAAATGATGGTGTTAACTATGTAAGTGATTACTGAAGCTTGAAGTCCTCTTTTAAAAACCACTTAGGCTCTGGATATAATTTGCTTCCTTGAGAATGGATTATACTCAACTCTTAGAGTTTAGAGCCATCCATGCCTCTTCCTAGGCCTTTACACAACACAGGAGCATCGCTCTTCAGAATCAGAAGAATTTTTCCCTTCAGGAAGGCATTAGCTATTCATGTCAAGTCTTTTCCTTTATTTAATCAGAACTGTGAAGTGAAGTCTCCCTTTTGCTTAACTCAAAGAAGACACTAAATTGAGAACCTTAGTTATAATGGAAAAACCCCTTCATCTTTGCACAGTGTGACACAATTCCACTATTGATACATTGTCAGAGTTTCCGGTGCTTCCTGAAGTTAAAAGAAGGTACTGAATATAATCAGGGTTTTATACCAGGAGGGACATCACTAGTTGCAAACTGCTAGTCTCAAGTGATATTCCTACTTCAAACTCTGGAATACTGAGACACTACAGGAACTAGCCAAAGTGCCGAGCTCACAAATTACTTTTCAATAGTACTTCTCATTAAATAAATCTATTGTTAGAAAGTTTTTGAAACATTGTGGTGGATCATTTGTATTTAATGCAATTGATAGGATTAGATTTAGAGTCACCATTTTATTTCTCTGCTTTTTGTTTTCTATTAAAATATTTGTATCCGGGCCGGAGGGTTAGCTCAGTGGTTCCGGCGCCTGCCTCGCAAGCGCAAGGACCTGAGTTCGATCCCCGGTAACCACATAGAATGCTGGGCGTGGAGACACGCCCACCAACAATCAACACCGCATACCACAATGCCAGACGTGGTGGCTCACGCCTGTCATCCCAGCACTCGGGAGGCAGAGACAGGAGGATTGCTGAGTTCGTGGCGGCTTGCCTGGGCACCATAGTGAGCTCAGGGCCAGCCTGAACTACAAAGCGAGACCCTGTCTCCAAAAAAAGAAAAAAAAATATTTGTATCCTTTATGAATTATTTTAATAATTTTTATTTCAGTTAAACACACTTACTATCTTTTGTCTGTAATTCCATTTTTAGTAATCTATCTGGAATATACACATATATATTATATATAAATATTATATAATATGAGCATATATATCTATATTATCTTCCATTACCTCTCCCTCATTCCTCCCTTACTTTCTACAGCCTTCTTAGATTTAGTTTTTAAAACTCTGAATAAAATATAGAAGCATAATAATTAAATGAGTCTCTTTATGTCTTTACTTTCTACTCTTTATACAACAGTTAGTATATCTATTTCATTCATATGCACTGAAAACCACACCAGGAAATTTGTAAATTTGCTCCCAATAATCATTCTGAAGATAAATTGGCAATCATTTAAATAATCATTCCCCTCCAAATAATGTGTTGTTTTCAATTTGCATTTTTTTCTTTATCTTTGGTTTTGAGCATGAGTGTCTTTACTATGTTTAGAGTTTAGTGAGCTTCACGATCTAAGTCTTAAGTTTGTCTTTCATCAAATTTGGAAAGTTTTCATTTAAAATTTTTTCAACTAATTTATATCTCCTATCCTACTAATGATAAAGATTTTGGACACTTTATCACTGTCTCACAAGCCCCAAGGTTCTGTTTGTGTTTCTATGATTATATAACTTTCTGATTGTTTAACTTTTATTAATCTATTCAAGTCCAATGAATCTTATTTCCAGGCCAGAATATTTTATTTTAGATGTTGCCTTTTCAAGTAAAATTTAATAGCTTAATATGGTTTTTATTTTCATGCTGCTGATTCTGTTTCTACTAATTTCAAGAATATTCAGATTCACCATATTGGGTGTGTGGTTATAATAGCTGCCTTAAAGTCTCCTTTTGGGGCCGGAGGGTTAGCTCAGTGCTTCTGGTGCCTGCGTCGCAAGCGCAAGGTCCTGAGTTCCACCCCCGGTAACCACATACAATGCTGGGCGTGGAGACACGCCCACCAATGATCAACACCGCATACCACAATGCTGGATGTGGTGGCTCATGCCTGTAATCCCAGCACTTGGGAGGCAGAGACAGGAGGATTGCTGAGTCCGCGGCTGCTTGCCTGGGCACCATAGTGAGCTCAGGGCCAGCCTGAACTACAAAGCGAGACCCTGTCTCAAAAAAAAGCAAAAAAAAGTCTCCTTTTGATGATTCCAACATCTAAGGAACCTTAGAATTGTATCAATGGACCATTTTTTCCACTAACAAATGATCACATGCTTTGTTTAAAATTTTTTATATTGAATAATTGTGAATGGTATGTGGACCCTCTAAATATGCTATGAGATCCTTAGAAATTCTTGAACAATATTGACTTCTTGATTATTGGGCAGTTCACCTATTTAAATTCAGACTGTCAATTATCCTGTCTTTTGTGGGTGTGGTTTCCAGTGGGAATTGAGATTCTAAATCCTTAGTGTCATTTCCACAAGGTCCAGTCTGGAAATCAGTGGAGTGGATGTGACAGTATAGCTCTCAGAACCCCCCGTATTTGTCTCACTGTGGAGCCCTCTTACAGAGTTGAACCTGAGCCTTGTGTGTGCCTGTGTATAACATGAGGTGCTCTGTTCTTCATTTCTCTCATCTCATGACTTTCCCCTCACTCTCCCTCTCTGAAGTGTTTCGTTTCTCTGATCAGAAAAACAACTTTTCACACAATTTTAGTTTTTCCCATTGTTGTATAATTCTGAGAGACTGAGGCTGTCATTGGGCAGAGCAGAGTCAGAAGGAAAAATCACTGGGATTCTTCCCACAGTTATCTGACCACAGTGGATCTGCTCCTGGGTCCTTTTGCCATAGTCGTGTTACCGCTTAAGGTTTTATGTATCTGTGTCACTGCAATCGACAGTACATGCCCCTGTGTATCTGGGGCTCACATTTAGTTTTGCCTGAGGGAGGAAAAGAGAGCAAGGGAAGAAAAAGATTTCTCTAGGGGCCGGAGGGTTAGCTCAGTGGTTCCGGTGCCTGCCTCACAAGCGCAAAGGACCTGAGTTCGATCCCCGGTAACCACATATAATGCTGGGTGTGGAGACACGCCCACCAACAATCAACACCGCATACCTCAATGCCAGGCGTGGTGGCTCACGCCTGTCATCCCAGCACTCAGGAGGCAGAGACAGGAGGATTGCTGAGTTCGCGGTGGCTTGCCTGGGCACCATAGTGAGCTTAGGGCCAGCCTGAACTACAAAGCAAGACCCTGTCTCCAAAAAGCAAAAAAAAAAAAAAAAAAAAAAAAAAAGATTTCTCTAATACTATTTTTGGTGAGCCAGCTGCGCCATCCTAAGAGCACTGGTAACTGCATAGAGAGACCCACGAACTGATGCCTCTGGCAATAAGAACTGAAAACCTTGTCAACAGCTTCAAGTGTGAAGCTGGTAGCAGATCCTTCTGTCCCAGTCAAGACTTTCGGTGGCTGCTGCCCCATTTGACATCTCGACGCAACCTCATGGGAGACATGAGTCACATGCCTCAGCTACAGAGATCCAGACCTTTAAGCTCAGTGATGTCAGGACAGTGGCCAACTCGAAGAGCTTAATGTTTGTCTTCCCCAATGAAGGAAAGAAAACAACAAATAAACAGCTACATTCTCATCAGTGTGACTAAAGAAAAACAAAAGAGAAAGGAATGATGAAAACCCCATGGAGTGCAGAAACTCTGAACAGTACAGAGAGAATTCAGGGAAAACGCTTCACTTCCATACCCTGTCCACCAGCCAAGATCAGTCAGGATAAGGAGGAAGTTCTCCCTGCAGGAAAATGGTAATCAGGAGGTCTGAAGTGGACCTCATCACCTCTTCAGATGCATTTAATATTTACATGAAGGAAGCCTCAAGCCTTCACAGCACATTCTAGGTTAGAGTGAGCCTCAAATTCAGATGGCCATAGTACTCCAAAGGGAACCCACAATTTGCTCTGCCCTCAAGGCCCAAGCTGCCAGTGCCAGTCACCACCTTAGAAGTGGAGTACTACTACAGAGCATACTACACTGGAGGCTAGGATCCCACGTACCATCCAACCCTAAGGCGTCCTGGCATCACACCACATCCATACACGTGAGAGTATGACACACCTTGCTGACTTGCTGTAGATCTTTATTCCTTGAGAACAAGCTATTTGAGTCTCCATTTCTCTTATCTAATTGCTGCTGTACCTTGAGCCCTGTTTCTTGAAGCCTAGGTCCAGCAGAGGAGCTGGGAGCCAGTAGGGACAGTCTGACCTGAGTTTGAACAGACCTGGTACCTTGGCCCTCAGAGAAGCAAAGCTGTGGCTCCAAAGAGCAGCCAGAGCCCCATTACAGGAGCCCATGTGTCATCTTGCCTCCCAGGATTCTGGATTTCAGTTCAACAAAGCAGATGTATTCCCTGGTGCCTGAGTTCACATGGTGCCTTTCCCCTCAAGGGAACAGGTGTAGTTGCTCAGTTTCATCCTTTTCTCCTGATTCTCTGGGTTCCAGGAGACCCCTCTGGGATCTGAGTGTCTGAAGTGCTTTATCCCCAATTCAGCAGCGCTTGAATTGGGAGCTCAGTTGCACTCTACCACTTTGGGATCCTTGTTGCCCCTGCACCTGACCTTATGACCTGAGCCATCACTTTATTTTACCATGTCAGGATCCCGAGACACAACTGTGAAATACTCATTCTTCCAGATGTCCAAATTGCCACTTTGGCCCCTACTGGCTTTAGGATCTGAACTGTAGATGTGCTATGGTCCCCAGGGCCCAGCTCTCTGGAAGACTACTTCCCAGAGCCATGCCAGTGCTGCACCCCAATCCCAGAATCAATGTGACTGCTATTCACCGCCCTCTGAGCCTGAGCTATTGAGGAATGCTGGAGAGTCACAGCATGTGGCTTGATTGGGAGAGCTGTGTTTTTCACTTGCGCTTTAGAGAGAGCCTACATGGCACCTCTCTGTTGTGTTGCTTCTGCTTGGCTCTGGCTGACCTTGCAAGAGCTGAGACTATTGTACTAAAATGTGAGCCAAAATAAACCTTCTTTAAGTTGTAGGTATCAGATATTTTGTCCTAGTGATGAGAAAGTAATTAAGATGAATGTTCTGATGGAGGTTTTCAGATTGTCTATTTAAACAATCTTATCTGAAAATAAGGGTACTTTAACACTTCCTGTCCTGTTCATAACTTTGTTTTTTAATATTTTTTCTCCATTTACCATGATGTTGGGAATGCGTTTGTCATAAATGGTTTTTATCAGTTTGAAGTAAAGTCCTTCTATATTTATATTCTTTGGAGTTTTTGATATCAACAGATGCTGGATTTTGCCAGTAGATTTTATGCTTCAATTGAAATGATCATGTGATTTTCATTCCTTACTTGTGTGGTATAGTACTGATTTATTTATGCTGTATTGCTTTTGCATTAGTGAAATGAAGTGGCCTTGGTTAAGGTATATGATTTTTTCAGTTATGTGTTATATTTGGTTCCTAGGAATCTCGTAGGATTTTTGCAGCTATGTTCATTAAGGATATTGTCCTAGTTTTCTCTTTGTGTGTGTGTGTGTGTGTGTGTGTGTGTGTGTTTTGTTTTTTCCAGTACAAGTGATAGAACTCAAGACCTCACACTGCGAGCCAGACATGGATCCACTGAGCTAACTCTCCAGCCCATTTTCTCTTTTGGAGTTTTTGTCTGGTTTTGCATCAGAGTAGTGCTGGTTTCAAGGAATGAAGTTAGCAGTGTTCTCTCTCTTTCTGTCTCATGGAAAATTTTGAGGAGCTCTTCGGAAGAATATGAGAACATTAGTTCTTCTGAAGTTCTGATAAAATTAAGTGGTGAACTTATTAGGTCCTGAGCTTGTCTTTTTTTTTTTTTTGGTTCTGAGGATCAAATTTGTGATCTTGGCCTTGCAAGGCAGGCACTGGACCCACTGAGCTAAATCCTGGCTTGCCTTAATAGAGGTTTTATTACTGGATCAATTTCACTCTGTTATTGGTGTATTCAGGTACTTTATATCTTAGGAATTTATCCATTTCTCCTAGATTCTCCAACTTATATAAATTTTTGGAATAGTTTCTTATAGTCCTCTGAATTTTACTAGTATTCATTGTGAGTTTGCCCTTTTCACCTC
The DNA here is from genome assembly GCA_004025085.1 of Thryonomys swinderianus. NCBI lineage: Eukaryota > Metazoa > Chordata > Mammalia > Rodentia > Thryonomyidae > Thryonomys > Thryonomys swinderianus. Next base: position 2,544 of record PVIC010042110.1, on the reverse strand, counting down.
TAAATGTACTGAAATGGACCTTTTCTTTCTTTTGCAAAGTTTTGTTAGTGTTTTTTATCAATCTTATTTATCCTCTCAAGGAACAAACTGTGATTTGTTGTATTTATCTCAATTTCATCCATTTCTACTTTGATCTTTATAAGTTTTTTGCCTCTAAAATGTTTAGAATTGGATTCCTCATTTTCCTAGAACCTTGAGATTATCATTGATCTGTGATTTCTGTTTTTTTAATGTAGGCATGGAGAGCTGTGAATTTCCCTCTTAGACCTTCATTGTGTCCTATGGGTTTTAGAATGCTGTGTTGTCACTGTCATTTGGTTTTAGGGAATTTTAAAAACTTCTTTCTGGATTTCTTTTATGGCTCATTGATTATTTAAGAGTGTATTATTTAATTTCCATATATTTGCACAGTTATTGTGGTTTCCTTTGCTGTTAACTTCTAGCATCCTGTTTTGATCTGGTAAGATGCAGAGATTCTTTCACTTCTCTTGTGTTTATTTAAGGATAGTTTTTGGCCTATAATGTGATCCACCTTGGAGAAAGTGTTATGCCCTAATAAGAAGAATGTATATTCTGTTGTTGAATGAAACATTCTGTAGTTATGTCAAGTTCATTTTTTTTCATTGGTGTGGTTTAATTCTGATATTTCTTTGTCTGAGTGGGGTATTTCAAAGATATCATAATGTTTGCTTGTGAGAGTGGGATATTTCAGTCCTCCATTACAATTGAATTAGTGTCCATCTGTCCTCTTATATAAAGTATTTCTTGTTTTATGAAATTGGTTGGGCTATTTAGTGCATATTATTTATAACTGTTATATCTTCCTGTTGAATTGTTCCCTTTAGCAGGATGTAGTGATCTTTTTTGTCTCTTCTGGTCAGTATTGGCTTGAAGTCTACTTTGAAATTAGGTCAGGTAGTCTGGCTTACTTTTGGGCTCAAATTGAGTGAAATATCATTTTCTAGCCATTCATTTTTATTCTATGTCTGTTTAGTGGGTGAAGGGTGTCTCTTGCAGATAGTAACATATATTTGGATTTTTGAGGGGTAAAATTCTAGTTTGTATCTTTTGAATGAGGAGTTAAGATCATTGACATGGAATATTATTATAGACAGGTATTTACTGATTCCTGCCATTGCATTTTTTTAGTGCTGATTCCTTACTATTTTAATTTTGTTTAACTGCTTCGCATTTAGATACACTCTTGTCACTTCTCTGCCTTTTGGCTAAGATCAAGTGTAGATACACTCTTTCTTTTTCGTTGTTTGGGGATGTTGTCCTCATTGTCTCTGTTTATAATACCCTCAAGTATTTTCTGCAGTGCTGTTTTGGTGGTAATGAATTTCCTAAATTCTCTTTGTCATGGAAGATTTTTATTTCTATGTCAAATATTATGGGCAGTTTTGCAGGTTATAGTATTTTGGATTGGCAATTGTTTTCTGTTAGGGCATGAAAAATTTTACTCTAAGCTTTCCTGACCTTTGATTTGTGTTGAAAAATCTGCTGATAGGCCTCCCTTTATAAGTTACTTGGCATTTTTCTGTAATGGGTTTTAGTAAATGTTCTTTATTCTGAGTTTTTGGAACTTTTGAGTATGATGCGTCAGGGAGAGGATTTTTCTGGTTGTGTCCATTTAGGGTTGTAAATGTCTCATTTACTTGGTACCCGTTTTAGTCTCTATATTTTGGAAGTTTCTGGCAATTTCAGTGAATACATTTTTCAGACTTTTAGTTTTCTTCTCTAGTCCTTCTTTAACTCCTATAATTCTTAGGTTATTTATTTTAAAGTTAGCTAGGAGCCTATGAGTCAGTTGCTTGTGATTTCTTTTTTTTTGTTTTGTTTTGTTTTTTTTGTTTGTTTTTTGAGCTAGGGTCTCGCTTTGTAGTTCAGGCTGGCCCTGAGCTCACTATGTAGCCCAGGCAAGCCTCGATCTCAGCAATCCTCCTGTCTCTGCCTCCCGAGTGCTGGGATTACAGGCGTGAGCTACCACGCCCGGCTGTGATTTCTTATTGTTTTTAGAATATCACTGAGTAAGTGATCTACTATATCTGTCTTACCCTCAAGTTCTGAAATTCTTTCTACAGATTGGTCCTGTCTACTTGTATGGCTTTCGATTTTGTTTTTCACATCCAGGGTTTTTAAAAATTCTTTTTATTCATAACTTTCATTCTTTAAAAGTGATCATTCAATTGTTTATTCTATTCTTTCACTCAGCTGTTTATGTTTTCTTTGAGCTTACTGCATGTCTTATTAATTATATTCTTTATCTGATTATTTACATCCTTTTTTAGTTCATCTTATGCATTTGCTCATTTGTTTCTTTTTCTTTTTTTATCTTTTTGCATATTTTAACCACTAGAAGAAAAGTAGTCCATGATTTTACTTTCATGGAGAATCCTTCTTCTTCTTTCTCATTTTTGTGGTACTAGTGATTGAACCCAGAGACTCCAGCAAGTGGTCTGCCCTGAGCTACACCCTCAGATCTTATAATCCATATATGTAGGATCTTTTAAAAAAAGAAAACATCAAATATGCAGAGATAAA
>PVIC010042109.1:0-15937 GCA_004025085.1 Thryonomys swinderianus | reverse complement strand
CCAGAGAGAAGATCCGGAAATTGTCTATCTGTGATCTATTGATTTCACTTATTAGTATATCCTCCAGATGTCTCCATTTGCACCTAAATGGATCGATCTTGTCATTCTTTATGGCAGAGTAATACTCCATTTTGTAAAAAAACCACATCTTCTTTATCCACTCTCCAGTTGATGGACATTTGGGTTGTTTCCAAGATAGCACACTTAATTTTTATAGACTTACAAGCTTGCCTTTTATTTACTGTGCATTTTACTTAAAATTTATTTCAAATCATTTGTAGTATTCATCAGAAGTCTTATGAGTGCTTGTTTATTGTTTGTTTGGAATACTGATAGTCAACAGTATTGTATTATAAATTGGCTTTTACTTGCCTGTGGTCAGGACTTCAGATGATAAAGTTATATATGTAATATTTCCTTTCTTTAACCCATATGGAAAAATGTATGCAGAAGCCAAAGAGGATGAAGTCCTCCCCGGAGACACCATAACATGGTCCCAGATGAACACTGGTGTTAGATCAAATAAGTCTTCTAGAACCAACTGTTATGTAAAGTAACTGTTTGATATATTGGTTACTAAAGTTCATTATTAAATTTTAATTATAAAAGACTGAGCATCATTACATACTTTTCATTTATTTCCACCTGGTTTGACCTATTACACTTTTTTCATGTCTGTTCTATGATGTAAAGTGATAACAGTCATGCTGCGGATTATTTTTTCCAAGACGTGTTTCTTACTCATTCAAGGATATTTTGTGTGTGTATGACTCTGTCAGAACTGCGAAAGAAAGTCATTCTTACATCTTAAAGCATCTCTTCTAGGTCTGTTTACTCAGTGAATTTTCCAAAATTGTAGTTGAGTGGTTTCTGGATCACTGAATTTTTATTTTTCCAAAAACAAAACTATGAGGAGAACAATGTGTATCAGTGGTTCTCTCAGCCACAGCAACTGTTTCAAAGCACTCGTGTTGCAAATGGCCTGGGATGACATTTCTGAAAATTGATGTTTAAGAAGGCTGCTTAAGTTTGAGCCTCCAGACATTTACTTTGGTACGTGTGTAATCCACAAAAGGTTGATAAATCTAAGCATGTGAGGAAATCTGTCATATGACTGGAATGTGGGCAAAACCGCATAATTTTCCTGCCTTCTGAAAGCTGGCAGTTCATCTGTTAAAGGATTATCTTTTGAAATATTCAGCCATGGAAATTTGAGCAATGTCATCTCTTAATCAACTCCTATTAATACAACTTGGAAGGATCCTCAGGGATTAAAAATAAAAAATGAAGTTCATACACACACATACATATACCGTTCTGCTTGTGGCTGGTACCATTAAGAATTAAGTGTGATTATATTTGATTGTTTCAGGCAAAAACAATGATTAGGAGGAAAAACATATTCTCAACAACTGTTGACGTGGGTAATCATGTGTAAAGACTTGCTATTATTTTTTTGTGTTTAAAATATTAATAAAGATTTGTTATTTTGTCCCTTAAAAATAATGACTATATATGTCTGCAGGAAATAAGTATACTCAAAAATGGACATTTCCAAGATTTCTTCCAGTACAGATTTTAAAATTCCACTTTTTCTTAAATGTTTTACATTCTATCTTTATCCTTAAATTACTGGCTGCTTCACAGAGGAGTTTCTACAAGAGATTCAATATAGTCTCTGTCCTAATGGCCATGACCTTGACATTTCAAATTTTAATTATGAATTTCTTTTTCTAACTTTTTTCTTCCCTTCTTTCACAATTTTTCTATGTTCCTAATTTAAGAAGCACCGCTTACGGCCTTTTGTCATTGCAGCTGTTTTATCTTTCCATCTATTTTTCTAAATTAATAAGATTTATAATCTTAATGATTGATCATTTTGGTAGCAACACTGTGAATTTCCTGTTTCTGGGCCTTACATGAGAAGAAGGAACAATTAGGGAAAGGAAGAGGACACTGATATTTATTGGGTAACAGTGGTGGCTGGGTACTGTGCTAGTTTCCTGACATAAATTCTCCTTTACGGTAGGAAGGGTAGTTTGTCTGACAGACAAACATCCACAGTGGGTAACTGAGGTCATGACAGTCCTAGGATTCTCATGACTAAGCCTCTACTACTCAATCCTGTGCTGTCTCTTGTCCTAAATTTCACTATCTAGTCATGTGGTCTCAGAGAAGTCAGTTATTTATTGGTTTATATTACTCCAGAGAAAATGATTTGAAGCAGATGAGCTTCTTAATTCTGCCAGATTATAGTTTCTTTGATGATTTCAACTAGAAAATCTCTTGAGTATTGTGTTTTAACAAACATCGCAGACTGGAGTTTGTTCAAAGTGTCCAGATTAAGTGGTCCAGGCTATGTGGCATATGATATGCATCCTATATGAAATAGGCATTTTACTGAAATTCTTAATATTATACAGATTTTCAAAGTTGTTCATTTCTGTCATATAAATGTATTACATTTACTTTTGTGCAAAACAGCATGTTTATCAGTGAAATTAAAAAATCCTTTCCAAGATGTAGAAATTCCTGATCTTTGCAGCCCTCAACCTCCCTGGCAGCTCTGTTTTGTTCACATATCTTTTAAAGACTTGTTTTACAATTTCATGCCCTTAAAATGTGCCTTGCAGAATTTACATGTTTTACAGTCACATCAAACATAGCAAACAGCTGTCATTGTTAAACTACATTTTTATCACAAATAATTCCATTACATTAGTCACATAATTATTTACTCAAAAAGCCACACATTCACACAGCACATTTCAGTGGTCTACCATGTGGTCCATAAAATGCATGGCCTGTATGATAGTGAACTTAAAAGAAGTACAATGCGCCTTATAGGAGTTTATGCTATAGAAAAAAAAAAAGCCTGAAAGTGAATACCTGAATGTACATTCAGATTGAGAAGTACTATGAAGTAAACAAATAGGATACAGAAATGGGCCACCACAGGAAATGGGAACTTCCATGACAGGCCCATCAGTAGAGCAAACGCCAGGGAGGAGCCTCTATGTAAACCGAAGGAGGAGGAGAACTCCAGGCAGACAGCACAGCATGAGGCACACTGTGTGGCTGCGTGCAAGCGCACACTCTCCGGCTGAGACCGTCATCTTCAAAAGCGAGCAGAATGAAAGCAGCTGGTGTTTCCTCCCTCCCTCCCTTCTTCATGATTCATGAAAGACAAATTTTGACTTTTCATGTTAACACTTCTTGTGAAAGCAACTATTGTTATGTCAGGATTTCTGTACTTAGAACTACAAAATAAGGTTGAATTTAAGTGGGGTTCCTTCTACAACATAACTTTAATTTTTCAATTACCTCTTTTTAAAAAAATTTATCTCTATTGGTACATAATATATATATATATATATATCATGATCACACTCACTACTGGGAATTTGTACCAGTATATGATACAATTTAGTTCTCATTTTTTGCCATTTCCTTATCTACACCACAACGCTTACCCCCTAAAGACATATGCTTTGTTTCCTTTCTATTACCATCACATTTTTTCCCTTTAACCTTCATTACTCAAACTTATTTATTTATTTTCAGGAAGAGGAGAGAATACAAAAAGTCAAAAGATTCCCATCTTTGTTTTATCACTTGTCCTGTGATCCAGCTAGGGTCCTAGCTTTCTCTGGTGATCTGACTTTTTTTTTTTTTTAAGGAGCAATTGACTGTGAAATACTTAAATCCACTAAGCCTCTCCAGCTGTGAAGTTCTATGAGGATCAAAACCAACATGATACTCTGAATGTTAAAAAAATCCAACCTCTGTGGTGCTAAGTGTTCAAATATTATTAGCAGTGGATGCAGTATGGTTACAAAAGTCTTCTAAAAGCGTAAAAGGCATCAGCAATTGCCAAAAAAGCAAGATCCATTTATGACTTCTCCTTCCAACCAAGCTTGCATTGGTATTTAGTCCACAACAATCACATTGCAGAAGTTACTTTGGAAGGAAGAAGTAGTTTCAATAATTTATTGTTGGAAAGTAATGTGATAGGAAGTATTTATCACAAATTCAAGATACAAGCTTCTTTGGGAAGCAGCATTTACTGATACTTTTTTTTTTTAGATAGAACTTTTAATAATGCAGTTACCTGATCAGAACTGCATATCGTGGTTTCTCTCAGAGAGTAATTATAGTTTTGCTGGCTCTAAATATTCATATTTGTAAGCAATGTGAATGGCATGCAATTATGTTTTTTCCTAATACTGTCCCTAAAATTCTCTGTTAGTGCCTTTAAAAATTAATTCCCGAATTATAGAAAGTTAAATTAAAGACAGACCTAATTCACTTTACAGTCTGAGCAGATTTCTTTTTTTTGAAGTAAAGCGACATTCAGCAATACAAGTGACTGCTATTTTGTTCATTCTCCTTGACATTCTCTACGTGGACTTAAGAAAATAGCACTGCAACGTTTATGTGTGGAGGGTACAAGTTCCTCTAGTTTTTTCTGCCTCTCCTCCCCCAAGGCTCTTAAGTTCACACTGCAGTCCTTGCGCTTTGCTTTCTGCAGTGTGAGCAGAGCCCAGAGACACCTCCTGTTGGTGGTGTCCAGCCTTACCATCCTGTGGGCCACAGGACTGACAGGTAGGAATCTCCCGAACTGTGGAGACTTGGCAGGTGCATGGGCCTTTCCTGAAACTCCCTCTGGGTGTGCTAGGGACACTATAACAAAACACCAGTGGGTCATGGAAGACTGGATGGCTTACAGAACATGGATTGATGTTCTCACCGTTCTGAAAGCTGAAGTGCACAATCCAGCTGTCTGCAACATTCTTACCTCAAAGGGCTCTTTCTTTGGCTTAGCAAGAGTGCTCTCCTTGTGTTGCATTTTAGACATGTGTGTTCCCTAAAGTCTCACATGTTTGAAAGTGGATTGAATCATGGAGACGGTGTATTCATAAGTGGAGTGGTCCACTGCTGAGCTCAAGGATGCTCACTCATAGGAGGTGGGGTCTGGTTGGAGATGGGTCACTGGTGGCCTGACCTGGAGGCTTAAGCTCCCTCTCTGGCTCCTCTCTCCTCTCTCTGCTTCCAAGTTGCCATGACAGGAGCAGCAGCTTTTCCTCCACCTCAAGGCCTTCTGCCATGTTGTTTCTGCCTTGGAGCTAGCTAAATGTGGACCAGAAATGTGAGCTAAAATATACGACGACTCCCTTATGTTCTGGGTGTCGAGTATTGTGCTTCAGTGAGGAAGAAAGTAATAGACACCTGGCCTGTGCACATGGTCTTTGTGCCCTGAGTCTCTGGCATTTGACACAAAAGTTAAAATACCTGCAAAATACTTGCTTTTTACAGAAAAATATAATTGACTCTTGGACATACGAGGCAATTTAAAAACCCAAAACCATGAAAAACTGCTGTTAAAAAAAGTCATGTTTCAATGAAAGAACCAGGCCTAGAGAGTTTCATGGGTAAATTAATCAAGTTTTAAGAGGTAATTTCTGTACAGTATGTACTCTTGCAACCAATCAAAAAGTCACAGAGAACAAGGTATACAAACAGAGACTCCCTTATGGAGGGGAAAGACCAACACTGAAGTGACCATTATTATACAGAACGGTTGATGACAGATAAGTTTCTTGGAGGCTGATGAGACAGGAAGGGGTTCTAATTGGATGCTTCTGCTGGAATAACCACATCTAAGCAGGCAATGTGACCAGTGGTGTGAGAGACAAGAAGCAGCTGGACATGATAAAATGTGGAGCGACGCATTCTGCAGCACAGAGTTAGAGAGCACACCCTGAGGTGGAAATGTGTGCAACACACTTAAGAACTTCAGAAGTGCTTTAATAGAGTGCTCTGAAATGCAATAAAGGCACTGTCAGAATCTCTGAGTGCAGGAAGAGAGATGTGGCTTATTAAAAATGAAAATATACTTCTGAATTAAATAAAATCATTGTACAGCATACAATCCATCTTTATGATCCCTGTTAACATTTATCTGAGTCTGAATAGGTTTTCTAATACAGTACACTGACCAGAATGCTGAGTCTTTCTCAACTACATTATGGCTCCATTTCCACTTGAATCATAAACCAACTAAATCACAGAGGGACACACAGCAGATGCTCTCAATTCTGCCCTCTGATTCTGTTCAAATTTCATTTCATAGATTTTTACAATCATTTTGGAAAACATGTATTATAGATATGAAAGAAATTCTGGAAATTCTAAGATGCAGTTATTTTGTAATAATTTATAATTCTTAAAAGCTCCTGAGTTTAATACATTGAGATCAAATGGGACAGATATCAAACACGATCACTTTCAAAGGTTGACATGTTTGCCTCTGGCTTTTGAACAGTGGCATGTTGAGGACTAATGATGTGTATGGGTCAGAAGCGTATCTACAACTATTATCACCAAGGCTTGTTTGAGACTTAGGAAATCAATAGTTAACAGAAAATTAACAGATTTCTCTTTTTGTAATTTGATTTGCATGAGTAGTCAGAATAAAAAGTCCTTCCTCCAGGCCGGAGGGTTAGCTCAGTGGTTCTGGCGACTGCCTCGCAAGCGCGAGGTCCTGAGTCCGATCCCCGGAAACCACATACAATGCTGGGCGTGGAGACTCACACCCACCAGCAATCAATACCACATACCACAGTGCTGGGCGTGGTGGCTCACGCTTGTAATCCTAGCACTCGGGAGGCAGAGGCAGGAGGATTGCTGAGTTTGAGGCTTACCTGGGCTACATACTGAGCTCAGAGCCAGCCTGAACTACAAAGAGAGACCCTGTCTCAAAAAAAAAAAAAAAGTCCTTCCTCCAAAAGTTTTCTTATTTCCACATTAGAGGTGTTTAAAATTCAAAATACAAGATTAAAGGGAATTACATGAAACTTAAATTTATCCTGCTTAAACTACATAAACTTTACAAAAATAAGTTGCACCCTAAAGGATATTTTAAAAAGCTATTTTATAGACCGTATCAAAGATATTGCATCCTCCTGAGGCCTAACTTTGACTTTTGAAAAGATTCTCATATTCTATAACGTGTTTCCTACCTGCAGACCCTGAAAGGCCAACTTAATTTTTTTTTTTTTTGCTGTACAAAGGATCGAATTTGGGCCCTCTACTTCTAAGATAGGTGTGGTACCACTTGAGCTAAATCCCTGGCCAAGGCTAACTTAAAATTTATAATGCTTAAAACTTGAATATTTTATTATATTAAAATAATTTGTATTTTATTTAATAACAAAGTTAATGTATGGTCATTTTCAGTATGATTATTTTTCAAATAACAGTGATAGAATGCAACCCATTTAACATATTGTAGTCAATTATACATGCCTATGATCATTAATACACTAATGAAAACTAATAAACAAATTAATTACTTAAAATTAATACTGAGTCTAATTCATTTACTAGGTGGCAATTTTTTTATATTCCTTGATGGTTAAACATCCAATTTTTTTTTTTTTTTAATTTGAGACAGGGTCTCACTTTGTAGTTCAGGCTGGCCCTGAGCTCAGTATGTAGCCCAGGCAAGCCTCAAACTCAGCAGTCCTCCTGTCTCTGCCTCCTACTGGGATGGCAGGCATGAGCCACCACGTCTGGCAATGTGGTATGTGGCACTGATTGCTGGTGGGTGTGAGTCACCATGCCCAGCATTGTATGTGGTTACCGGGATCAAACTCAGGACCTTGTGCTTGTGAGGCAGGCACCAGAACCACTGAGTTAAATCTCTGGCCCTAAAAGTCCAAACTTTTTGTTCTAAAACAATGTGCTGTTGAAAATCAAAGCCATATTGTTTCTTTAACTAAGACATTTCTTATAATTAATATAGTAAAGATGCCTAAATAATTTGGTATTTGATAACTATTTGAAATAATTTTATAATTTGATGTAAAAACATTAATCATTATAGGTAAAACAAGTAAACTTATATAAATTTAAACATTGGTTGCAAACTTTAAAATCTGACATTCTAGCACAAGAGTTACTAAAACACATGAGCAAAGGCTGATGTTTCTTTTGTAATTTACTGTCAGTCTACATCTTAATAGCAATGCCTTGGTTATCATTATGCATATGGTTTCCTCAATAAATGTGGATAAAAACATGGCTTCATTACAATGAATTTTTCAAAAATGAAAAACAATGCATTCACCACTACTGCATAGCACTGACATTATTATTTTATGAGGATGAAAATCTGACTGCAGGCTGTGAGAACAGAACATGGTGGAGTTCAAACTAATAAATGCCGCAGACATGGATAACATTGTTACAGTGGACACAGTGACCACGGTGGGCAGGTCAGAGGGCACAAACAGAGACCCAGCTAGCTACCTCATGCAGAGTATTCCCTTGTACCTCACACCTCACTTTGCTTCAACAGTGAGGTTCAGAGGAAAATTGACACAGAATGTTGAAATTGTTACTTTAACAATTCACCAGAAAAACTTTCAAGTTATGAGTTGTGTGACTGAAAAATTCACATTAAAGCCACACAGAAGCTTCAGAGTGATGAAAGCCAAAGTTTTGTTCCTTCCAACAATGCTCTTTCTCCAACATATGGATCAGTGAAAACTTACTCAACTATTTACTGAGTAGCAAATCAGATGTATATTTACAAAAGTCTTTTCTATAATTCTTTTGAGACATCGTTCATTAGCAAAAGAATTTCCTTTGTTTTTAAGATTAAAAATAAATAAATAAAAGTTTCTAGGGTTTATGAAATAAAGGAGACCAGCACAGAGATGAGCAAGGAGACCAGCACAATGTAGATTCAAATAATTATTAGCATAAAATACAAAAAGTTCTACAATACAGAAGTAAAGTCTCAAATGACACAAAATAATGTGTTCTGATCAAGATGTGAGAATGTGGACAGGATGAGAGTGCTCAAGTTCATTTATCTGGAGAGATAAGAATTCCACATACTGATTCAGATATTTACATTTCAATGTGTCAATAGGATGCCTTATGTTGTACTATTAAGAGCAAAATCTCCTCTTTCAATGAAAGTGATGGAAGGGGAAAAGAGTAGAAATTTATCAGGGTAAATGGGAAAAATAAAAGATGTTAAGAGTACTAAATATAAAATAATGGATAACATATCGCTAAACAACTTATTCAGTGATTTAAACTGCTTCTCCCAAAGGGCTTATCAAAATTTGTGTTTATTTTATTCTTGTTTAGGACTTCCTTCCACAGCACTACTCCAGTGGAATATCAGTATCAAGGGGATTATTATCCACCAATATGTTTTTGGTGACTTCCATAGTGTTATATTTCACTTTACACAGACAAAGTAAATCACAGATACATTAGGCAAATGCTAATAAAATCTAAGTAAGCATGTCTATATGATATAAAAAGCAGAAGTCAAAGTGAAAACCACTATTTTTAAGGTTATTTTGATTGAGAAAAACTATAATCTTCCACAATCAACAACAGCTGTATGCAATGAATAATGAGCAAATGAAAAAGAATTCAAAACAACTAGCAGTAGATATAGCAATAATCAAATTAAAATAATTTGATACAACTAAGAAAGTAACTGAAGACAAAAATAAACCAAAAAATAATATATATGACTGGATAATTAATACACACAGAAACTGTTATGCAACACAAATAGTTATTTTAAAATAGCCACAGAATATTTAAAAAGTAAGTCACAAACAAAAAAAAATTAAGCAGCATTTGTGTGTCATACAACAAAGAAAATTTCAAAACACACCAAAAAGTACAAAGTTATGAAGTTGTATTTAAAGGTCTGATAGTCCGGTCTTACTGGTACGATATGTAGGTTTTCCACTATTTGGGCTGTGATACAGAAACTGTAGTGTATATTTTACAGGATTTGCAATGTTTAGATGCAGTGGTTTTCTCAGGCCTCTGACACAGTTTGAACACACATAAGGGCTTATAGTAGCCCTTAGTATTTAAAAGGTTGTAGAGGCTGATTTTTAAAATGCAATTAACCAAGATAAATAAGTAAAAAGGATATAAATAGAAAAGTCAAATTCTCCTTGTTTTCAAATGATATGCTCCTACACTAAGAAGACCTTACAATTCTACGAATAGACTTTTAGATCTGATAAATGAATTTAGCAAATCAGCAGATCATAAAATTAACATTAAAAATTGGTAGTTTTCTAGACAGCAGTGATAGATTAGCTGAAAAGTCAGGAAAACAATTCCATTCCTAACACTTTAAAAACTTAAACTATCTATGGATCGATTTAACAAGGGTATGAAATATCTCTACAATGAAAACTTAAGAAAAATGAAGGAAAATAATTCGGGAAGATACTAGAGGAATAAAGACCTCCCAGATTCAAGAATTGGCAAAAATATTGTTAAATGGTCAGATTTCTAATGTGATCTACAGATTTAATGCAGTCCCTATCATGATATTGACATTTTCATGGAACCAGAAAAAAACAATCTTAAAATTCATAGGGAAACACAAAAAGTCCAGAGGAACTAAAGCAATTCTGAGCAAATAGAACAAGGCTGGTGGCATCACATCACACAGTTTTAAAGTATAAAGGATAAATTTAATGGCAACTATTTAACAAATTCTCAATAAAAATCAAATTGCAAGTGCTTTAAGAGCACCCACACCTCTCTCTTTTGTTTTAGGAGAAACATACCAATAAATAAGAAAGTATATACTTTTTAAAAGAAATACAATCACATTGACTCACCTGCAGTCCAGTAAGAACTAATATTCACAAACATCCTACTAGGTAAGATGCCTAAATATGTAGACAATACTAGATTATGTTGAATTTACTTAGTATAACAACAACAAAAAAAGGAATTTATCAGAATAGCTTATTGGTCAGATATTTGAGTCCTCAAAAATAGGTCCTCTTCAATATATAAGAAGTTTTAACATTTAGATTGTACTTCTTTGCCTCTCACTATTTCATTTTCTATTGTTCTAACACAATCCAATGTGCCCTCTGATATGCACATCAGGGCACATGTGCAAGGTCTCAGGCTGCTTTGGATTTAACTCCTCTGCTAAAGACAGAATATGAACATTTTCATAGAAAACAAGATTCTCCACACTTTGATCTTTCCTGGAGTTTCAAAGCACTGGATTGTTTCACATGCTTTTCATAGCCCTTTAAATTATGTAGTGTAGGTATTGTTTCCTTTGACATAACATGAAAACTGAGTGTAAGAGACATCAAGAATCTTGGCGAAAGCCAGAATCCCTTAAGATGAGGAGATAGAACAGCACTTTTGCTTTTGCTATTGTTAAAACTTAGATTCTATGGATAAGTTACTTTGTCTGTGGGGTTTTGTTTTTTTCATTAGTAAAATTCAGGGATCGATTCTTTTATTTCTCCTTATGTTTTATGATTCTGTAAATCTAAAGGGCAATGTCCTAGGTTTAAAACTGATGTATTGCTGGCATTGACATGTGCCACTGGCATTATGGATCAATTTTTCTACATATGGTGCTACGGCCTGGATGCCTGTGTTCCCCAAGGATTAGTGAGTTAAAACCTAAATATGATTAGGATGGCATTAGGAGGTGAGGGCTTTTGACAGGTAATTCATTCATGAGGAAGGATATAGAAGAATGTAATTAGTGTCCCTGTAATCTGATCTGATCTCTAAACTGAACCTATTTGTACTGGTTTATAATGAAAAGATAGAAAAGTACTTTGCTAGCTAGAAAGCTATATTTTTGCTTTTACTATTTGAATATTTTGGACAAGAAAGCTGTCCTTAAGATGACATAGTTTTTTTCAAAGATTTTTGCTTTTGCTTGAGTGTTTATTTTTAATACTTGCCATGTCCCACGAACTCGTGAGGTTTCTGAGGTAGGGTAGGTGACACTTAGCTACCTAAGAAAAAGGTATTTTTTTTTCAATCCACAGAGCAAGGATAGTATGTTCAATAGGCATATTTATTTCCAAAAAAACAAAAAAGATAAAACAGTATAATATTCATGTAAAGGACAGAGGTTAGTCAAAATTGTAATGAAATTTAATATTGAGTCCCCTATCTGGCCCATGTGGGTATAGAGCTTTGATGAGCAATTCATTTTCAAAGTGATTTCCTGGGCCCATTTGCAGGTAACAAAGTAAGCTGCATTTCAACTGGAATATATTAATAAACCATTAAAGGACTAATCAGATACTGCATAGTTATAATAAAGGCTGTCTTTTTTAGCAACTGTCATTGTTTTTCCCTTTCAAATCCATGTTTTCCATTCTTATAGGTGTTCAAGCTAGTCCTTTGGAGACTAATTGAAATAGAAAGCATAATATAGTCATCCATGAACAGGCTTAACCATTTGGTACATATCTAAGATGAAAATGGACATAAAATTGTTATTTCATTTTACCAAATTCTGCCACTGCTTTAACACTTTAAAATTAGATGTGTTCACCAATAAGAGTTTAAAATCAATCTGCCATGTGATAGAGAGGTTAACAGAAATACTAAAACGTTAATTTAATATTGTGCAAAAGGAGAATTCCTTCAGAAAGTGTTATGTTCTCAGAGTAAATATGCACTAATGGAACCAAAGTGGTTTTGTTGAGCTGTTAGAGAAGATCATATGAAATTATTGCTCTGGCATTTCAAGCACCACCAAACTGCTACTTACTTTACAGTGCACACTGCAGCCCTATAATCATCAAGGCTGTGAAAACTAGGAGTACTTTGTAAGTTTTGAGGGGAAGAATAAATATGATTTGGAAAGAAAAAGAAAGAACATGTATATAGGGGGTGGGGGACTGTGGGGTAGGTAGGGATATGGGCAAAAAATGATAATTAATTTGTGTCATATACAGGTAGAAATTCCCCAATGTTGAGTGTGATTGTGAGCTGTATATAAAATGGACCAATGAAGAATTCAATTAAAAAATTTTCATTTTTCCTTACTTGCATTCTTTGAACATCCCTAAGGATTTTCAAGAAAATATCTCAAATGAAACAAATATCTCTATATAAAACTAAAGCAAGAGCTTAAAGTTAAAACTGTAAACTCTGAGAAAGTTGTTAGAAAAGTATGGCTTATGCTCTTTCCCTGAAGGAAAGGAATACAGTAGGACCCAGTCCAGGCTCCTGCCACATGCCAGGTGCCATGCTGTGTTGTCAGCTGGGTTAGCTCAGATCTGTGAGTGGCACACATTCCTGCTAGGTTTAAGTATATTATATGAAAACTTCCATTTCACCTATATTCTTTTAAACTTATTTTTTACATTAATACCTAATCTTCTCTTTCTATATAAATATAAATATGTTAAATAATAACCAGAGTTTTTCATCAGTAATTATTTTAAGGGTGTGTGTGTGTGTGTACACTTATTAAAAATAATTACTGGTGAGTACTTTGATTTACATAGACAAGCAAACAGTTAAACTTCTGTCAGTTAAACTGGGAAGGGTCCCACATTACTTATCCTAGGACATACAGTGACATATGGTGAAAGCTCCATAAATATCACTAGATTGGTAATAATATTCAGCAATTTATTTAAAAAGTCATACTTAGACTAACATGACCAATAACTGCAAAAGGAAGTATTGCAACATTTTATTGGCATTCAAAATCCCCAGTAGAGATGAGTTGGCCAGTTTCCCTGAGAGAGGAGCTTTGGAAAGGCTGCCCATCTATCTAGTCAGGAAGGAGGAGTACTATGCAACAGAACTCTGGCTGTGCCGCTGACACAGCCACTAAACCTTCCTTCTGAAGTCCAAGCAGGTGGAGCCTATGATCCCTAGCAGGGCTTACTGGTGCATTCCTGAAGTGCTCCTTTTTCTCCTTTAAAGAACTTTCATTCACTTGTTGAACACATTATGCCTATCACTTGTCAGCTCAGATCTGACTGTCAGGCTTTTCTTCTGCCTCTCATACTGTGTGGTTCTCATGAAGGATCTCCCAGGAACTATTTCTTGGCCTGGTCATTTGTGAAGAACTTCACACCTACTTCATACCGACACCTAGAAGTGCTTTAAAACATAACACTTTGAATGCAGCTTTCCTTCTTCATGTTTCCCTTTCGTATTCACTGAACTCGTCACTTACTACCCAACACCATTCAGAACTCTCTAGCACAATACCAGTTAGTTGTTTTCTATTCCTTTAATACATATTTGTTAATGCATCATATCTGCACCATATGTATCTCCTATATTCTCATAAAAATATATATAGAATTTCAAATTTGTATTTTGCCCTTAATTACTGTTTTTAGAAGTCAAAGGATTTCTGCATAGAGAAATGTTAAGTTGATGGAGAGACATCAAGTTCCACTCGTTTCATCTTCTTTTCCTTTTAAAATTCTGAGTCAATCACAGCTTAGTAAATTAGTTGTGTGTGTTACAGTATCAGTAAGAATCAATGATGTGGACTGTTACTGTTTTATTTAAAATAAATACGAGCCATTAACATATTGTTGCTGTTGATGAGACAGAAATAGATGAGACAGAAATAGAATAATGGTTAGGACATTTTGGCTAACATTTCCATTTACTTATCAAAATACGTAAGTTTCACTAGTTTCAAGAAACAAACATATACCATCAGAACTATATTTTGTTGACTCTGATAAAATGTGTTAATGTGTCTAACACAAAAAATGGGAGTAGATAGGAAATGGGTGCTATATTTACACTGATTAGAGAAATCTTCAGAGAAGGCATTAGGTCTTAATTGCATCAGAAAATTATTCAGAATTACTCTAATTTTATTTGCTTCTGAGAACAAAAGAAAAACAATCTGGCAAAGGTATACTACTCATACACCTGGACTCTTCAGGACACTAAAATGGTTCTGATGACTGATACACCTCCTCATGACAGCCATTAGAACTGCAATGTGTATCATCATGCTCATGGAAAAGAAGAATCAATCAGTGTTAATTGGACTGTTATTGTTAGGACAGCCAAATCCAGAGAGAATAACTGGCTTTATTTTCTGTATTTACTCAAAACTGCTCTTGAATTAATCTCAGACAGATGTGCTCAGACAGTGATTGTGCACTTTGCTTCTCCACAACTGTTTTTGAGATTTAATGACTTCATGAATCATTTCAGAACTTTCTGAGAAAGCACCACTAGATCTTTCATTTAAGTATATTTTCTATTCACTCAAAATATATGTTTGCTAATTTTCCCTCACTTCCTTTAACTCACAGAAAAATACAGGACCCTCTGCGTGGAATGAATTCCCATGGAAAATATCTACACTCCACAGTGGTCCAGTTATTCACTAAAGAACCTACAGTGCTGGATCTAGCAACACAAACTATGGCCTGAAATAAATTCTCCTGGACTTACCAAACAATGTGGCAGTCACTGAGAGGCACTGATACTGTATGAGAGAGAGATGAAACAAAGACCCTAGAACCATCCGTACTTAGAAGACTAGTTTTGCTTTATTTTACAGACTCATCAAAGTACAATGGACAACAGTACAGGATCCCACTTAGGGTCAGCTGAAGAGCATTGAATCCAAGTACCACAAAGAAAAAGGGACAGACATGGGAGTTTTACTACCTGTTCAGTGACATGCAATGATACATATCCATTTTGACATATCAATAAAAGACAAAAGACAAACTTTAAGCTATCAAAAGCATATGCAAAGTGAAATAAAATGTGATGAAATGAGGAAGTAAACATAAGTGACAAGAATTGCAAAAGAAAAATTGAAATGCACATAGAAGATAAAAATCTCAAGTCAACATTAAGGAGAATTGGGTAAATGATGAAGGTATAACTTCAGAAATTCACATGATAGGTAATAGGAAAGGACATAGAATGAAAGTGATGAGAAAAAGATAAATATAAATAATGGAGGCTATAAATCATAAAGACTTTCCATTTCCAAGACAACTTAAAAAAATGCACTCTGAAATTGAAAAAGAAACAACAATGCTGTTTTAAGAGCACACTGCAGTCAAGAAAAGTTCCCCATGCAGTGGTACTT
>PVIC010042108.1:0-15943 GCA_004025085.1 Thryonomys swinderianus | reverse complement strand
TCCATAAAGAATGATGACAATTGAATCATTTATACTAAAATGGACATACCTACAGTACATAATCATAAGTGAAATAAATAGGTTACAGATGTGAAAATATAGTATATTTTCTCTGATATGTGAAACTGAAAGATATAAATTTGTTCTAGAATGCATGATTGATATTGTGAAATAGTAAATATTCAAAAGGTAATGGGGCTTAGGGGTAAAAAATGAAAGAAAAAATTAATAATTAAAGAAAAGAAACAGTGCTTATGTATATAGGTGTGGGGGGAGGTAGAGTGAGTAGGGAGGAGGAAACTGAGAATTAAGTTGTGTCATATACTGGTTCAAATTCTCAATATGGAGTCTAATTTTGATGTGTATATGTAATGTACCAATAAAATGTAAAATAAAAGAAACTGAGAATGAAAGCTTGAAAAATAAGATGAATGAAGCTGAGGACTGAACTTCAAACATAGAAGACAGGATTGCTTCCAATGAACAGGAAAGGAATAATTTGTGGAAAATGGAAAAGGTCTGTGAGAAATCAGTTTAACAGCTCATAGCTAACTCAAAGAAGAATAACATAAAACTGATTGGAATAACTGAGGAAGCAGAAGACAGTGCAAAATACATAAAAAAATTGTTCAGAGATATAATGGCAGAAAACTTCATAGGAAAAGTAAGAAGTGGACATACAGATAAGCAAGACATATACGACTCTTAATGGTCGTGATCTAACAAAATCTATACCTAGGAATATAATCATCAAGGTTCCAGACTTCCACCAAAAAAATATAAAATACTGAAAGCAGTTGCAAAAAGGAAAAAAAAGATAGAAAGGGAAGCCCATCAGGATCACAGTAGACTTTTCAATGCAAACACACAACACCAGGGGAATCTGGGTTAAATGGTTTCAAGTATTGCAGGAAAATGATTTCCAAACTCGATTGATGTATGCTGCAAAATTATCTTTCAAAATCAATGGGGAAATAAGATACTTCCACAACAAAGAACACCTAAAAACTGCACAACCGCAAAACCTGCACTCCGAAAAATTATAAAGAATATTTTGGACGACCAGAGATGTAGCTCAGTGGTTCTGGTACCTGCCTAACAAGCACAAGGTCCCAAATTCTATCCCCTGTAACCACATATAATAACAGTACTGGGCACAGTGACTAATGCCCACCAGCAATCAGTACCACACCCCACAGTCCTGGGTGTGGTGGCTCACGCCTGTAATCCCAGCACTCAGGAGGCAGAGGCAGGAAGATTGCTGAGTTTGAGGTTTGCCTGGGCTACATAGTGAGCTCAAGGCCATCCTGAACTACAAAGAGAGACCCTGTCTCAAAACAAAACAGAATATCTTGGAAAAAAAAAAA
This sequence comes from Thryonomys swinderianus, assembly GCA_004025085.1. Classification (NCBI taxonomy): domain Eukaryota; kingdom Metazoa; phylum Chordata; class Mammalia; order Rodentia; family Thryonomyidae; genus Thryonomys; species Thryonomys swinderianus. The sequence continues at coordinate 14,576 of PVIC010042108.1, read as the reverse complement.
ACAATGAAAGTCACACACCCATGAGACCTAGCCGAGTGAATCCATTGACCAAGGGTGTGTGTGTGGGGGGCCTGAATGGAAAAGGATAAAAGCAAAAAATAAAGAATCCAAGAAAAGGAAAATACCATGACAGGTATAAAACAGGGCATATCAGTCATAACCATTGATGTCAATGGCTTCAAAGCACCAATTAAAAGACACAGACAGGGAAAATGGATCAAGAAGCAATATCCTACAATTTGTTGCATACAAGAAACACACATAATTCAGAAAGAAACCCATAGACTGTGAGTGTCTCCTTCTTTGAAAAGGTGATCAGGGGATATGAACCCTAGACACAATGAGGTTGACCAAAGCTTGGCTAATGGTAACTTTATTGGGACGGAAGCAAGTTTTTATACCAGTGAAACAGTCATGAGAACAATAAGACAAACTTTCAAGAGGAGGAGAAATGCCACTTGTTTGTGAATGAAGTCACAGTTAATGTACCAATAAAGATTCAAGTTAAAAAAATGTTCTGTGTTGGAAACTGCACATGTGAATAATTTTCTCCAATTTACATAGTGTCATGTTTTAAATTAATTGAATTCTTTATTGGTATAATTTATATGCATCTCACAATCACACAAAACACTGGGGAATTTGTACCAATATATGACACAGTCAATTCTAATTTTTACCCATATCCCCACCCACCCACACCTCCACACCCCTATATAGATGCTCTTTTATTTTCTTTCAGAATCATATTTATTCCTTCCCCTCATTACACCATCACACCAAATTTCCTTTGGAAATTTCCCATTCTACAAGGACTATCATACTTCCTAGAGTTCATTTGCATCTACAGGTACTCATATCAATGAGAAGGTCCAGTATTTGCCTATCTGTGATCTATTGATTTCACTCATTAGCGTGTCCTCCAGGGGTATCCATTTGCACATAAATGAATCAATCTTGTCATTCCTTATGGAAGAATAATACTCCATTTTATTAAAAAAACACTTCTTCTTTATCCAGTCTCCAGTTGATGGGCATTTGGGTTGTTTCCAAGACTGAGCTATCACAAACTGAGGGGCTAGGAACAAGGGTGTACATCTGTCTTTCCAGTGTGATTTTTAAAAATTCTTTTGGGTATATTCCTAGCAGGGGAATAGCAGGGTCAAATGGGACCCCTAGTCCTAGTTTTCTGAGAAATCTTCACATGGATCTCCACAATGGTTGCACAAGTCTGCAATCCCACCAACAGTGGAGAAGGGTTCCTTTCTCCCCACAGCCTCACCAGCATTTATTGTTGGTTGATTTTTTGTCATTTTTAAGGCATGTGTAACAGTTTTTATTTTTATTTTTATTTATTTATTTTTTTGAGACAAGGTCTTGCTTTGTAGTTCAGGCTGGCCCTGAGCTCACTATATAGTCCAGGAAAGCCTCAAATTCACCAATCCTCCTGTCTCTGCCTCCTGAGTGCTTGGATTACAGGCATGAGTCACCATGCTTGGCACTGTGGTATGCGGTATTGATGGCTGGTGGGCATGAGTCACCACACCCAGCATTGTATGTGGTTACGGGGATCAAACTCAGGACCTTGTGCTTATGAGGCAGGCGCCGGAACCACTGAGCTAAATCTCCGGCCTCATGTGTAACAGTTTTTAACTAAGCCTTTTAACAATGAGTTGTAGTTCTTGAACAAAATCTTGAATCATTAGTGATTTATTAAATGCCTCACAGAACAGCCAAAACAATATGGGGCCTTTCATACCCAAATTAAATATCAAATATAGCCCCTTCAGTGATTCAGTATAAACTATAACATAAATCCAAACTATGATTTGGTGGTTTTCATAATTTATAATTTAACAGGTGACTGAATGCTAATTATATTACTTTTATTGTACTAGACACAGTGGGAGGTAGAAAAATTCAAAGTGAACAGATGACTCTTACCAATATATTTACATAAGTAGTTTACCAATCAAAGTGTAAAATATCCCAGACACCCCATCTTTTTTGTTAGCTAACGGATTATTATGCTGTAGAACTTCTAGTAAAAGGTGAAATGTAGTTCTGTACAGGGAAATCAAACCTGAAAAAGGTAGAGATTTTATGTTACTATTCCCTGGATTTTCTAGTTTACAGAGTTGATTGGGAAACATGAGCTACTTTCAGAGTGTAAAGTAAAAATCTAAGAAATCTGTGGTTAGTATTAGGATTTAATATTTAGAAAAATTCAACTGATAAAAGATTGCTGCCTGTGGAATTTTGAAGTTCTGAATGGCAAAAAGATAAAAAAAAGTCTATTAAAAAGAAATAATAGTAGGGGCTGGAGGATTAGCTCAGTGGTTCCAGCTCCTGCCTCTCAAGTGCAAAGTCCTGAGTTCGATCTCCGGAAACCACATACCATGCTGGGCATGGAGAGTCACACCCACCAACAATCAATACCACATACCACAGTGCTGGGTGTGGTGACTCACGCCTGTAATCCCTGCACTCGGGAGGCAGAGACAGGAGGATTGCTGAGTTCGAAACTTGCCTAGGCTACATAGTGAGCTCAGATCCAGCCCGAACTACAAAGCAAGACACTGTCTCAAAAAAAAAAAAAAAAAAAAGGAAATAATAGTAAGCTGAATGGTAAGATAATTGCAGACACACACACACACACACACACAATCAGAGAAGAGTATTAGAAAAATTTCACATGTTTATACATAAAAATTAGACAAATATTTATTTTAATCACCAAAGATAAATTGCAAGAAGTTTTATTTAAAACATATTTCATTTTCTAAGAAACAAATAGGTATTCTGCTCTAAGTGAAGATTATTTTAAAACTTAGTTTGTTATGATTAATAAAATATTGCACGTGGAAGTGTTTAAGAAACTATAATGTACTACATATTTTGTATTCTTGGCCTTTAATATACAAAGTCCTATGAATCTGTAGGTGGTATACCATGAGAAAAGATATTTGACAAAATCAAAACCAAATTAGGAAAGAAAAATGGAGACTTATTTCTCCCCACTAGTACTAATTCCTACACAATAGTAATATTAAATGAGACAGAAATACATTTGTATAGTAAGGAGGTTCTTTTCTTAAATGGTTAGATATCAGTAATGTCCTATCTAACAAAGGTAACTCAAATGTAAATTAAATTCAACTGCAGGCTTACTATTATGAATCCAGAGAATTCATAATTTGTACTTCATAACAGTGTTATAAATTTTCTATTTATCACATTTCATCATTTATCTTGTAGGAGAAAGATTACATCTGAAAAATGGAAGCTTTGATATTTTCAAAACCTTATATGGCAATGGTTCAAAAATATAATTCTATACTTTGGCTTTTGTGCCATCAGGAGAAATAAATTTGATTTGTTTCTATTTTTATTTTCCTTACATTAGATTATCTATTTTATATTGATAGAATCACAACAAAAGGAATAGCTCAATTACTCTAAACATCCATTTAAAACTTGTGAAGTCTGATTGAGCCAAAACAAATTTTGTTTATAAAATGACCAAAAAGAAGTAGAATCATTAATTCTCTCTTCTTCAGATTTCTTCATTATATTTAATTTTTCTTTCCATAGGGATAAACAGTGACAAACATAAGACAAAATGACTTTTCTATGTGTGAGATGGGATAAGTCACTGGGAGATAAAGGCAGGTTCTACAGGACAAGAGTTTTAAGTGGATTCTATAATATTCAGTCTGATCAATATGATTTTATTTACAGTCATACTTTGCAGAAATATGTAAGCCTGTGTGAGGTTTATCTAATGAATTGTGTTTTACACAAAGCATGAGCAACCTTATTAGACACAATTCTAAAACTCTGCTGTTGGAATACACAGTAATAATACCTTACATTTAGGTAGTTATTTATAGTTTATGAAGTGATTTCTTGAAAGTTTCATATCCCAAATCATCACAATACCCAAAAGTAGGCGTAGCAGAGTGAATTGATGCAAGAAGGCCTTAGGTATCATAAAATCTGGGACTGAATCTTGGTTCTACTTTCTCACCAAAGTTATTTTGAACAAGGTTTTTAATCTGTGAACTTCAGTCTCTTGTATGTTGTAAAGTAGAAAGGGTGATTAAAAGCTCATCTGGCACAGTTGTTATGAGGAGCACATTATCTCACAGATTTATAGCAATGATTTCAAAGCAATTGTCTGTATTTTTATATAAGGAGAAGAAATTATATTTAATCTCTACCTACAGAAGAAACACTGGGGTTTTCAGGAGGAAAACATACTTAACAAGCAGACAGGATTTGAAATCATATTTAGATTTAATTCATAACTTCACATTAAGCCATATAGCCTATATAGTAAGCTATCTATAGTTTGGAATGCAGTGAAAGAAATCTTGGAATTAAGTTGTTTAATGAAAGATACTTTACTCATACTCTGTAGTTTGGTTTCTATCAGGCACCTGTAGGGTTTTTTTCTTCTTCTTGTGAGTATTGTCATTCATAGATGAATTTCCTGTATTAAAAAAAAAAGATAGTGTAGTGGAAGTGGTACTAACTTCTGAAGCTGGGTCCTACAAGTAAATGAGACTTTTTTTTGCTGGAGCATGATATAGAATTCTGATCTGTCCTGTAATAGACCTGACTACCATTCTGGTGCAAAGTGAGCCACATAGAGAGGTCATGAGTAGGCACTTTAGCTGAAAGTGCCTGTTGAACTCAGCCTCGAGGTCTTTCTGCCAATGCATGAGACATGTGAGTGAAGTCATTTTAGACACAGCAGGGAAGCTTATCTGCCATCTGAGTACAAGTAATAACTTTGGTTGAGGAACAAAAAAGAACAGAAAAGTTGTTCACCTGAGCTTTACCAGAGTTCTTACCTTACAGAATCTGTGAGATTAATGAAAATGGAAGGTCACACTATACTATCTTCAAGGAAGCAAAAACAAACTGAGTAAAGAACTATCTTATGGCAGGAATGAGAAGCTCAAAGGAGTGGAGATAAAGTGGCACAATGTGGATGGTATCATAAACCTTGTGTAAGAGAAGCACAAAGAATATGAAAAGTAATGAGAAGATTTAAAATACAACATTATGTGGAAATAATACTTGCAAAGATGAGAGATGGAAACAGCACACTTTGTCAGCACAATAATCTTGTCTTTTTAAAAACTGAAATAGTGAGAGCATTGAAGTATAATACAGAGAGTTTGATATACATTTATGTTTTTCTGGGGTCTAGTTACACTATTTAAACACTGATAAAATAATATCTAATGTTTATTGACGATATTTAACACACTATCTTACTTAATCTTCATTTCAAGCCAGCAAGGAATGTATACTGTTGGTATCGCTACCATTTAGCAATAATAAAGTTCGATCTCAATAAATTCTGGGACTATAGTCAAAATGTCATAGTCTGCTATCATCTTAGAATAAATCTGAGTCTTGGAAATAGTCTACATGTACGCCAACACATGAATGGACAAAAATTTACTTATACACAATGGAGTACTACTCTACCACGAATCAGGATAAACAAGTTATTTTTTAATAGAAAACTGGATGTGCCTTTTGAGACTGTAATGCTAAAAGAAGCAACTCAGACACACAAATATAAATATCATCTGGTTTCTTTTATATGAAAACTCGGTCAATATTCCACATAAATATATACACACTTCAAGACACAATTTAAAGTGTTTATACATACTTTAAGACAGGAAATATAATGTGATGTTTTTACAACAGGTAGTGTTACCCTCATGTGGAAGTCCCTAGAGGATGTCATGTACTGAAAAATAACCAGTATGCTTCCAGACCTTAGAGAGGAAATTGAAAATGTGTGTGTAGCAATCACAATGGAAACTTTGATCAAGGTTACTCAAGCAGCAGATAGCCATACTAATAAATGATGTCCTCAAGTTAATTGCTACTACTTTTAACACCTCTCATAATTGTAGAAGCCAAGGGTAACTTGTATTAAACTCTTGATGCCTCAATAGATTTAGTACTAAAATATTAATACAAGTTTTTTCTTGTGTGCGTGTGTATACACACACACACACACACTATATATATATATATATATATATATATATATATATATACATATACATATCTGTGTCACAAAAACAAAAAGCAATAAATAATGAGTCTACTCAGTGCTGTTCATACTTCGGTCTGCTTCTACAACCTTGGCTTTTTCAGAATACACATCCTGTAGTGCACCCATAGATAAAAGTCTTCAGGTGTTAAATCAGGAGAATGTGCAGCCAACTAAACTGTGCCTCTTTCTCCTAGCCAGTTTCCTTGTAAATCCTCATGCAGATAAGAGCGCACATCTTTGTAGTACTGCGGCAGGTAAGATGGATGTGCATAGTGTGTTTAGGTGTGCTTGACCTGCAAGAGCACCTTCAAAGAACAATAGTCTCATTAAATCTCTTGTTGAAACTCACACCAGATACTGACTCCCAGTAAACTGTCCATATGCATCTTAGGATTTTCTGGTGCCCAATGAACAGAATTATGTAGGTTCACTCTTCCATTTAGTTTAAATTGTGCCGAATCAGATGATACAACCTTCTTCACAAACACCTTGTTCTTTCTTACTGTGTATGAAATCACTCACAAAACTGTATTCTTTGATCAGGATCATCTACACTGGTTGCGTGTAACAATCTTGGCACATAAACTTTTCACTCAGCTCTTTAATAATGCACCATAAGCCCTTACTGCTCACTATGGTCTCATGTACTCCGTGTGCTGCAGAATTTAGTGATGAGCTATGAACTGCCCCAGCACCATAGCCCAGGAGGCAGCTTTTGTCTCTGTTCAAAGTCTACCAAATTCTCCTTTATGCACATCACACGTGGTACCACGTTTTTGAACTCATCATGAATCCAAGAAACTGTGAAATCGTGAGGCACTTTGGAGGTTCTGTTCCAAACTCACTCCACTGTCATCATGGTATTGCACAGATATTCTCAAATTTGAAAAGTTTCATTAAAGTGGTCTCACATTCCTCAACTAATAATCCATCTCAGCCATTTTCTTACTGTTGTTTACACTTGCTGATATACAGCCAGGAAGGTAACACCCTGTGATGAAAAAAAAAATGTACTAATGTTCCTTTCCAGAAATATGTATACATTTTTTGTCAGAATATATACAGTTGTGCCTCAGTTCATGAGCTCGATTCTTTTTATGATTCTGACCTCAAAATGTGTTGGATGGGAATCAAATCAGACTGAATAGTTAGGGTCAATGTTGGCCATATGGGGGTATAATTCAGTTCTCATTTAGTTTGGGAGGTTAGTTTTGGATAGAATTGAGTCCATGAGCCAATATAGTGATATGAAAAAATAAGAAAAAGGAGGGAAAGGAGGAGAAGAGGAAGAAAAAAAAAAGGTATTGTAATCCAGCACAGACAATGTAACTAGAAGTGAACCTCGACTTATTCTCTTAGACTTTTTTTTTAAATTTTTTATTGGTACTTTTTTTTGTTTGTTTAGACAGGGTCTTGCTTTGTATTTCAGGCTGGTGCTGAGCTTACTATGCAATCAGGCAAACCTTAAATGCACAGCAATCCTTCTGCCTCTGCCTCCAGAGTGCTGGGATTATTGGTATGAGACACTACACCCAGCATTGTGGTATGTGGTTATCTGAGATTGAATTTAGGACCTTGCTCTTGCAAGACAGGTACCTGAACTACTGAGCTAAATCCCCAATCCTCTCTTAGATGTTTTATATGTTCTTTGGTCTGTGAGGGTATTTTTCAATCTATTGTATGACAATTTTATAAGGTCTTATAAGAGAAATAAATAAAGGTAATGCAATAAAATTAAAAGAAGGTTCAAAGAAGGGAAGAAAATGAAAGTAATTGAAGTTTTTTGTTTGCATTAATTACAGTGAATGTAATCATTATATACTGCAGATGTGTACTAACAAAAGTCAAAAACATTAAAAAAAACTAAACAGAAACTTCAGATTGTACTGTAATTACCTTCACTTGATTCAGTGGGCCCAGAGAAAATCACACATATAGGTGGGTGACCAGAACATCTAGACCATACTCAGCTGGTTTTCCAAGACTTCTTTTGATCTCTCTGTACACTTATACTATGATTAATTTCCCAATTGGATCAATATTAGTTAGGATCTACACTTGCAGTCCTATATGGTGATTGTAGTTTAACCCACATCGAGATTTTTCTGTATAAATTACCCCTGACAAAGTGTTTCAGTGGTCTGGAAAGCCAGGAGCAATTCCTCTACTCCTTATTTTCTATATAACTCTCCTAACTTCAAAATAAATAAATAAATAAATAAAGTTTCAGTGTCTGACTTCAAACTTGGCTCTTTCTCTTTGACTATGAAAGTTGGTTTTCTGGGTTTTTAAAACAATATTTTAAGAATTATATTCTCTTTTCATGACACAGATGATATCACCCTGCTAGAGACTTCACTTTTCAAAATCCCATGAGTGACCTCAACAAGAGGAGAAGAGGATGGCAAAAGCTGGGAAAACGTAGGTAGCTGAAACCAAGCATAGTCCACTCCTGGAGCTATAAAGCACCACAGACCCCTTTTCTTTTATAATTCCAGATCTCTAAGAGCTGTTTTCTCTAATATTCTATTAACATAATTTAGTTCTCAATGCTTCTGACTAGGAAAGCAATTGGATATGTTACCCCAGAAGAGGAGAAGGCCTCACTTGTAGGGAACTGCTGTAGGGATGTGCAGTCTGAGGCCTGGAAATTGGCTGTGGTGATGTCTTCAACTTGCAGCCTACAAATTTACAAGTTGCCGTTGGGAGTGTTTGCATTTATAGTCTCCTTCGAAGTGATGAAGGCCAAGTTTGCTTTGCATGTTTCCAAATTCAGTGCACATTTGCAGATTTCCTGTCTTCTTGGATCAAAGTCTGTAACTGTAGTTGGTTTGCATACTGAAGCATTGGCTACTAAAGAAGTTTAAAATAAGAGATCAATGAAATTTGGGGTACAGCACACTTCCTTTGAAGGTTCACTGCTGGAGTGCCCAGTCGTGTTTGTTTTCTTTGGAAATGGAAGCTACATGAAAGAACTACCTCCATAAGAAACATCGAACTTTGAAACTTGAACATTTTTGATAACATATTTTTTTTAAAATAAATTATAGCAGAAGCAACAAGTACATGTTGTTTGATTGCCTAAAACATTTTTTCTGTTTTTAATTTATACTTTGATATGGATATTTTCAAAAGTTTTGATCATGACCCCTATTTAGAAATGAATTTAGCTCAAGATAAAGTATAATAACACACACATAATTGAAATAAAAATTCAGGAATAATAACTCACTTATGGATCTCCTCTCCTCTCCCTTCGACACTTTTGCCCCTGGGCTCACTATGTAGCCCAGGCAAGCCTCAAGCTCAGCAGTCCTCCTGCCTCTGCCTTCCAAGTGTTGAGATTACAGGCGTGAGTCACCACACCTGGCACTGTGCTGTGTGGTACTGATTGCTGGTAGGTGTGAGTCACCACGCCCGGTATTGTTGTATGTGGTTACCGGGGATGGAATTCAGGACATTTCTGTTGCTAGGCAGGCGCCAGAACCACTGAGGTAAATCTCCGGCCCCCCTCCCCTCTACTCTTCTCCCTTGCGTTCCCCTCCCCTATTTCTCTCCTCCTCTCCTCTCCCCTCCCTATCCTTCTTTTCCTTTCCCTCCCTTTTGCTTTCCCTGCACTCCTTTTTCTTCCTCTCTCTTCTCCTTCTTTTCTTCTCCATTTTATTTTTGTCTTGTCTAAAATCTGTTTCACTTCAAGAAGAAATTTCTGCCTAACTGATATGAAATGGTTCAAAGGTCCTAATTTATAGATTTCCTTCCGTCTCTCATTCCAGAAAATTTTACTATATAGGTGAAGGAGTCCATGCTGTGACAACTGATTTAATGCATAGGAATGAACAGGAAGCGAACAGTGGGACATGCAAAGATTCTCCTTTGTAAATGAGAAGAAAAGTGAAAAAATATCAGTAAATATAAAGCATAGCTGTCACTATATGCAATATAATAATATATGGAAGGAAATATTCATGGATTTTAGAATGTTCCCTCTTGGACTGTCTTGAGTAAGTACTCTAAAACACATAGTATATCTTTAATAAAACAAACACATAATTTTGTGTTCATTTAGCTTTTTATTTCTTCCAATTTTAAAACAATATGCATTTATAGATAAACTGAAAAGTATAAAACGTTGCAAAGAGGTAAATGAGAAATATCTAATTTTAGCACATATTAATAAAGGCATTTAATGATAATTTGACATACATTTTCCTATTTTCTTAGTTTATATATGTATTTTTCTTTAATAAAAATTGAATACATAGTATTTGTAATGTGCTTTTTACTCAAATTTGTAATAGAATAGCAAAAGTCATTCTTTGAAAAATAATTTTAGATTTTTTTGCATGGGTAGGACAGAACTGAAATATAGTTTCACGTGAACCTTATATTACTATATAAGCATGTATTATGGTCTATACATCTGTTTATTAGTTGTTAGACATTTAAATTTTCAAATTACTCATTCAAGTTAGTACTTAATTAAACATAATGCTATGTTAAACATTATTGCACATATACTTCAGGTGTGTTTTTATTTTTAAGTTCATTGCATATTTTTAATGTGCAGAATAAATAAATAAATAAAATTATGTTAGTCTTATAAAAATGTCACTAAATTTTTTTGGAAGAACTATATCAATGTATTTTCTAGAGTACATGTGAGTACATTTGATTTTGTTTTCTTTTAAAAACATATACTATTATTAAGATAATAACCAATTTTTTATACTATTAGTTTTGTGTTTTTCATAAACAATTATATTTATAACTGTTTTTATAATTTTAAAATATGGGAACTCTCCATTTGATTCCTTTAAAGAATTTAGTGAAAAGTACATAAGAGCACTAGGGGAGGGAAAAACACCTACAAAGTTGAAAGATTCTGCAATGGAATACAGTGACCACCACATTTTCTAACCTGTAGTCCTAAATTTGAGTCACCAATGTGAGGCTATACAATAATAGAAAACCATGACATTTCTTATCAATAGTTTGTTCGGCCGGTCATACCTCAGTTATCTTTCCCTCTCAGTCTTACTCATCCACTAAAAGCAACTCTTTTTGGATATTTTAAAGTTTTACATCTTGCTTTATCTTTTCAGTTAATTAAATGGAAAATGAAACAAATGAAATTAGCATTAACTCAACTTGGAATAACCATATGTATTTAAATTACAGATTTGGCGATCTATATATTTCACTTATGAGTTTGTCCATTTGAGTATAAATGACTCAATCTCATCATTCTTTATGGAAGAGTAATACTCCATTTTATTTAAAAAAGCACATCGCCTTTATCCAGTCTAGAGTTGATGGCATTTGTGTTGTTTCCAGGATTTAGCTATCACAAGCTGAGCTGCTATAAACATGGGTGCACATATGTTGCTGTGATGTGAACCTTGTAATTTTTTTGTATATATCCCCAGCAGGGGAATAGCAGGGTCCAATGGGACCTCTAATCCTATATTTTTTTAGGAATCTCTACACTGACCTCCATAATAGTTGTACTAGTCTACATTGCTACCAACAGTGGAGAATGGCTCCTTTTTCTTCTCAACCTCACCAGCATTTGTTGCTGTCCAATGTTTTGATATTGTGAAATAGTAAATATTCAAAGGGTAATGGGGTTTAGAGGTAAATAATGAAGAAAGAAAATAATTGACAGTAAAAAAGAGGAAATAATGTTTGTGTATATAGGGATGGGGGAGATGGGGTAGGTAGGGGACGGGGAAAATGAGACTTAAATTGTGTCATATACTGGTACAAATTCTCAATGTGGTGTGTAATTGTAATGTGCATATATAATGTACTGATAAAATGTACCAATAAAAATAAATAAATAAATGACAGGGTCTAATTGCATTGAATATTCTATAGCTTTTGAAGGTTTACTGTGTGTCTGTGATGTGCTTTAAGTCTATTTCCTTTGATTATGTCATATGTGTAAATATTTAATGCCTATAAATGACATAAAAATGAGATGTTTTAATGTATTCTATTAAAGCATCATTTCTAAATTTTTTTATTTTAAAAAATGAAAATTTTTTGCTAAATTTGATTTGAAAAGGCTATCATGTCTAGTTACTTGTAATTCTTGCTTATCCTGTACACATTGTCTAGTACAGTTCTCTTCTGCTCAAATGAACATGAAGATGTCATCCAAGTTTTGCATCTCTCTGTCTCTCTCTCTCTGTCTCTGTCTGTCTCTGACTCTCTCTGTCTCTCTGTCCCTCCGCCCCCTTTCTCTGTGGTAATCAGGGATCAAAAGTAGAACCTTGTGCTTGCCAGGCAGGTGCAAAGCCATGGAGCTACATCCCTAGCCCAATTCCCATCACTTTTTAAGTCAGTGCTCACTCACAAAAAGAGATCTCTGTATGTGAAAATTGTTTGAGACATATTTTGAGAAATAACAATAGACTTTCTATTCAACTTTTATTTTAAGGTGTTTTATAAGATAAATGTATTTACATTTTAAATCAAATACCATGTAGTAACAAATGTAAACTGATTTGGAACACAGTGTAGTGACAAGACATAAATGAGTAAAATGAAACATTATTTTTCCTATCAATGTATGAATAATATAACATGAAAATTTTGGAAATGAAAACAGTGGAAAAGATGAGTGTTATAATACTTATTGAATTCTTCCAATGTTCCAGATACATTTTAAATTTTAATGTATTTTATGACAAAAAAATTGGAAAGACAGAACAGGCCCTTCCCCTAATTTATATTTTCAATTACAGAGTAGATACATTTTAAATCTTAACCTACTTAACAATTTTTTTTTTGGAAAGACAGAACATGCCTTTCCCCTCTTTTCTATTTTCAACTACAGAACAAAGTTTCTTTTTCTTATATTTTAGCTTGTAGTCCTATGTTAAAAATCATCAAGAGGGGCCGGAGGGTTAGCTCAGTGGTTCCGGCGCCTGCCTCGCAAGTGCAAGGTCCTGAGTGATCCCTGGGAGCCACATATAATGCTGGGCGTGGAGACTCACGCCCACCAACAATCAACACCGCATACCACAATGCCGGACGTGGTGGCTCATGCCTGTAATCCCAGCACTCGGGAGGCAGAGACAGGAGGATTGCTGAGTTTGCGGCGGCTTGCCTGGGCACCATAGTGAGCTCAGGGCCAGCCTGAACTACAAAGCGAGACCCTGTCTCAAAAGCAAAAAAAAAAAAAAAAAAAAAAAAAATCATCAAGAGAACATTTACTGTCAGAGTGTAATGAAAACACACAGACATGTAAATTTTATTCATTTGTAGAAATGAGACATAGTATTTTCAAGTAACAAAAAGCAAACAGATTCTAATTATTTTCACACACTTGATAGTAAATATGTTGTTTTAAATTAGGTGCTACAATCTCATTGAATTGTTAATGTACAGAGACTTTGAATATATTAGTAATGATTGCAAAGTAGGTAATTTTATGGGTTAAAATGAAATTAAAAATTAAGTTCAAAGAAAGCAAGCTATTTCTGTTATATGAGCCAACTTCCATTAAGTGTGGAAAATTTGATTTCTAAGCATCATTATGAGAACTACAATATTCAAATCTATAGAAAACAACTTTAAAAATTGGACATCACTGTAAAAGTTTTTGGTTGCAACCATTTACTTCCTCTCATATCTCACTAAAATGTCAATGAAAAGGAACAAATGAGACAGAAACTCATAAAAATAATTGAAAAGGAAAGAAAATGAAAACAGAAACACACTTAAGACTGGAAGTCAAATGCCTTCTCAAACCAGAGAAACCTGAACTATATGCCAGGAAGGAAAGGAACAACTCAAGCAGAACTCAGGAGAAAGCCAGTGTGTGCCAGAAGCACCATGGAAATATTTAAATATCAGAATAAAAAAACTGTGTGTGTGGTAGCAAGATAAGCTAGGGACACCCAGGCTCCCCACCTTGCTTCACATATTTGAAGATATCCTGTCCTCTATTCTCAAATAAAATTGAAACTTTACTCCCTTATATCATGAACCACAGAGACTAAGGACTTGTGGATTTCTAGGACAGTGGAATGCAAGTAGAGCAATCATAGCAGACATAACTACAAGTGGTGGCAAACAGTACTTCCCCATTAAGACTCCAAAATTCTGACTGACAGACATTTGCCTCTCAAGCATGTTTTATATTATTCTGTTCTGGGGAAACACAGTACAAAAGAGAACAGATTTACAGATGTTGGTTTTTGATGGTCTCCAAGGAACCAGACAGATATATATGCATATATATATATATATATATATATATATATTTTGTTGTTGTTTTTTTTTTGTTTTTGTTTTTGAGACAGGGTCTCGCTTTGTAGTTCAGGCTGGCTCTGGGCTCACTAAGTAGCCTAGGCAAGCTTCAAACTCAGCAATCCTCCTGCCTCTGCCTGCCGAGTGCTGGGATTACAGGCATGAGCCACCATGCCCGGCACTGTGGTATGTTGTATTGATTGCTGGTGGGCATGAGTCTCCACGC
>PVIC010042107.1:0-15926 GCA_004025085.1 Thryonomys swinderianus | reverse complement strand
AATATAAGATGGAGTATTATTCTGCCATAAAGAATGACAAGATTGATTCATTTATGTGCAAATGGAGACACCTGGAGGTACACTAATGAGTGAAATAAATAGATCACAGATAGGCAAATACTGGATCTTCTCTTTGCTATGAGTACCTGTATATGCAAATGAGCTCTAAAAGTATGACAGTTTTTGTAGAATGGGAAATTTGCAAAGGAAATTTGTTGTGGGAATGTAATAAGGGGAAGGAATAAATATGATTTGAAAAGAAAATAAAAGCATATATATATATATATATATATATGGCGTGGATATATATATATATATATATATATATATATATATATATATATATATATATATATATATGGCATGGGGAGGTTTGGGTGGGTAGGGATATGGTTAAAAATGAGACTTAACTTGTGTCATATACTGGTACAGATTCCCAATGTTATATGTGATTGTGAGATGTATATAAATTATACCAATAAAGAAGTCAAGTAAAAAATTGTCACTACCATTATCCCTATGCTTAATTAAATGCAAAATGTATAACCAACTTGTAGTTTAGTTTCAATAACTTTTGTCTTAGAGGGTAACTGGGCAAGTCATTACTTTTGATTCTATTTTTGGTTGAAATAATTAGAACTTAGGAAAACTGAATATTGCAGACATAATTATGAGAAAATTGGAAATTAGAATACATGACAAAACTGTTCTGTATTATTCATCTGAAGTGTTTTTGCATACTAAATTATGGACATCTTTAAATTTTATATCTGGAAGCTCTTAATTCATTTTCATTATATTTGAATATAGGGAAATCTGTGGTCTAGATATTATTTGACAGTATCCCATAAAATCCCATGCCCTAAATGGTTGTTAATCAGGAAGATGAGGTTGAAATGGTAGAAAGGTAAGTAAGTGAGGGCCCAGCAAATGGTGTAAGGACTTGGAGGCTCTACCCCTGTGAGTATGTTAGTCCTTCTTGAGGCAGAGAGATTTAGGTTTCTTAGGAATGAAGGCCAGAGATTTAGCTCAGTGATTCCAGCACGTGCCTAGCAAGCACAAGGTCCCTGGTTCAATCTCTGGGAATCACATACAACAATACACGGTGTGGTGGCCATGCCCACTGGCAATCAGGACCACATAGGGCAAATGCCAGGTTTGGTGGCGCAAGCCTGTAACCCCAGCAATCTGGAGGCAGAGGCAGTAAGATTGCTGAGTTCAAGGCTTGCCTAGTCTACATAGTGAGCTCAGGGCCAGCCTGAACCACAAAGCGAGAACCTGTGCTAAATAAATAAACAAACAAACAAATAAATAAATATGTGTGTATACATATATATATATAAATAGATAGATAGATAGATAGATAGATAGATAGAGATATAGATATGGATATATAAATACAAGAACAAATTAGTTCCCAGGGAAATAGGCTATTATATGATAAAGGAAACTGGCCACTCCCCAGTGTCCTCCTTTCTGTCACATGACCTCTGGGGCACTGTGAAGCCTTCCTTCTGCTGTCAGGTTTTCCACAGAGGAGAAAAGAGCAGCTGCTGAAACTATGCTCTTCAGCCCATGCAGCCGGGAGCTAAATTAACTTCTTTCCTTATAATGTCACAGCTTCTGTTATTTTGTTATTGAAACTGAATAATTCAGGGCCATTAAGGTGTAAGATTCAATGAAATTTAATGAAGTCATATTAGTAGAAATATAGCTGATAGGATTCTTGTCCTTACTAGAAAGCATACAGAAGTGCCATAGATTTAGCTCAGTGGTTCCAGCGCCTGCCTCGCAAGTGCAAGGTCCTGAGTTCCATCCCAGTAACCACATACGATGCTGAGCGTGGTGACTCACACCCACCAGCAATCAATACCACATACCACAGTGCCGGGCATGGTGGCTCACGCCTGTAATCCCAGCACTCAGGAGGCAGAGGCAGGAGGATTGCTGAGTTCCAGGCTTGCCTGGACTACATACTGAGCTCAGGGCCAGCCTGAACTGCAAAGCGATACCCGCCCCCCCCAAAAAAAAAGGTACTACACAGAGGCGTTATCAGTATGCACTGATGGTTCTTTGACTTTGTGTCTTTCTCCTACAAAACTCGGAAAAATGGATATTTAAAAGCTACAACATAATATTCCATAAAGCTTGATCAAGTAGAATTGTACTTCTTAATAACTGAAAGGTAGGAAAATAAAGTTAAAAGACTTAGTGATACAAACTATGTTTTTTTTCAATAAAAGCACAAATTTATGGATGGACTCAAAGTAATATGTGATTTTTAAACATTTAAAAATCTTCAGATATATATTTAATAAAAAATTTAATTACTGAACTTTCTTACAAAAGCAATGTATTATTATAATTCTTTAAAAGCCATCTCATCAGAAGATAGTTACAGGTGTAAAAATTAGTTTTCATAAAACTATATTAATAATTACAGTATTGAAAATTATTGAAGTTTGTCACAATGCATATCAAAAGAATCAAACTCAAATAAGAAAAAGTATTACCACCTCTGAGTTACTTTCTGAATCGGTAAGTTTTGTCACGTCAAGAAAACTTTTTGACATTAATTTTTGGAAAGTGACCTGAGATTAGAAGAGAAAATTGTATTAAATATGCATACTTCATTGAGTCATGGAAAATCAGAGGCATTTTTCATTTTATTCTCAAGATTTTTTTCTGAAGTACAATGTGTATATATACTTAAATTTTATTCAAAAATATTAACCATAAATAAAAGATTTTGTCTTTATTTCTTCTAGATAGACCAGTGTTAATTTTAGATTTCTTCAATCATTCATATGTCTCTTAATTGGAGACTAAAATTAATATCAGAAATATATAAATCATTTAGTGAACCCGGGAAATACTACATATGGAGATCTGTCTTCAGACTAGGAAATGAATATTTTTATTTTCAAGTTATTCACTGTATGCTGTAATATGTTTGCAAGAATATATATATATTTTTAGTTCTTTCCTGCATTCCTGATGCATAGTAAGGTGATTCTACCATGGCCTATTATCACAGCACTACTTAAGAGCAGGGTTCTGGAGCCTGTTCTAAGGACCGCTTTTCTGGTAACGTTAAGTCAGGACAATCCTGTAATTTCAGAGAAATACCACTCATAAGAGCTCAGAAAAACTCTAATATACTGAAAAGATGATTTTCGTCTTACCATTTGTTTTATTTGTGTCTAACATTTTGTGAAGAAGCAACTAGCTATTTCTACTGCCACAAACATCATACGAGGCAAGAAATAATAAAAAATTTCCTCAGTTGAGTGTATAGAATCTGTGTAAAAAATGCAAAAGTAGAAAGTGTAAGTCATAAAAACATTTCTATTGCCACACATATATGCATATTGCCATTCAAAAACTATGTGTAGCGTTCTTTGAGAAATTGAGAAATTTGAGAAAATTATATTTCTAGTTTTCTCACAATTTCTGCTACAATTGTGACTTCTTGGTATATAGAGATACACAAAAACATATTATTTGAATCATAAAAATTAGGATATTACTATAAATGAATACTGATTAGAGTTAAATCTTATATAAATAAATTGAGATTCCACTTTCTAGGAAATTTGTGTTGCCACTTTGTGAAGAGTTGATGCATGGCAAGTTTCTTATCATTTGCTCAGCCAGTCTGAATCCAGTATTTTATGTTGTGTTGTAAGTAATTTGCCAGACAGATTGGTACCCACCAGGCCTCTTAGCCACCATTTCTGATTTTAAGTGGCAGTTAATTTAGATTCCATATAATAAAGATTTCATTTGATGGATATAAAATATGTATTTTTAGAGATTAGCAAATTTTGATGAAAAAATAGAGGACATCTTAAGATAACGCACTATAAAGTATTCTGATTATTTTCCCTCAGTCATATATTTTTTGCTTAAAGATTTTATTTTCAAATAAATTAACCTTAGTAAATAAATTTTAAAAACTCTTACTTTGCAGTTGAGAATGACTGCTAAATCAGGAATTAATCTTTGTGAATTTTGAGATCATATAGTGTGTAAGTAATGTAACCCTAAACTCTCAATTTTCTATGAGGTAATCCATTATTCTCTAAAGATATATCACAACAAAAGATTTACATGGCTGGGCAATTGGAATCTCAATAGAGAAGAAAAATTGGATGGAGGGGTTGCACTTCCACAAAGCTGAAATAATGATTCAAAACTATCATAGGCATCCTATTTACTGAATAAGCTATTGACTTTTAAATAAATATGTGAGGAAATGAAGGACTCTAGAGGCATATTTATAATCTTCAGTCTGTCATTTTGAAAAATTGTTCCATTACTTATCCAATATTTTCAAGATTTCTCTAATTTAATGACTCACTCACCATCAGGGTGATTCTTCTCATCTTTGTAAGTGATATTTGGATATTTTCTACTTTATTTGTTCTTTTCTGTAATTTAGAAATGAAAAGAACAAAGTTCTCAGTTTAAACATTAAGGAAAGACCATCTTAACATATAAATGTGTATAATTTTTTATTTTATGTTCTTTTTAATATTTTTGTTATTTGTTAATTTATTCAGTTTAGACAAGTAAGGATTCACATAATTAAGATTATGATCTGTTAAATTATTATATGCATTCCTATCACAATTATATAATCAATGCATAATAGTTCAAATGAAGACATAAATAAAATATTCTATGGTTAAAGTGTTTCAGTGTAACAATATTTTCTCAAAGCTAATTTTGTCTACTTTCAGTCATGACCATAAATAACTATGGAATATGGAAATATATTTATATATTTCCATGAGAAAATTCATTAACAATATATTTAAATAGTATTTATAACCCTATGCTAGCATGTCATGAACAAACAATAGTACTTTTTCTCTTATAAATATATAATATAAAAATGTCAAACTATATTCCTAAAATTAGATGAACATATTAGTAACTGAATTAAAATATCATCTAATCACTACCCAAGTTAAAAAAAAGTTTTGCATTGTAATTTGGCTTTTCAATTATTTGGGTAATTTTTTATATAAAACATCTGCATGCATAACAACACTCATAATGGCTTGTTTAATCCTCTTCTACGTAATCATTTAAACATTACAAATAACATACTCATTAGAAAACTTCAAATACTATTTCTCTACAAGACTTCCTTTTCCCCAATAGGGATATGAAAACTTGAAAGTATTTTAAAATTTTCTTGCTTTGTGTAAGAAAAATATTGAGGCATCAATAATAGAAAAGATTCTGGAAGTAAACAAAATAACTGTTGTAACACTAACAGAAGCACAAAGAATCCCTCAGAACAATTTTTAACTGTGATGAATAATTATTCATGCTGATCTGCTCAAGCCCAATCCTAGTGAAGTTCAATGGATTAATCTTCTATCTCAACTAATAGAAATATTGAAGCCAAATAATAATAATAGGATGATATAATTATTCCTGAACACAGGAAACTCTGGCATAGATGATTCCTGATTCTTCTAATAATATATACATGAGAAGATGAATGACATATTGTTTACTGACTGACTAAAATGCACACCTGAAGTTCCCATATAAAAAACTAAATTTTAAATGGCAATTGATCATGATTTATCAAGTAATACTTTGTTGTTTTTGGTGTTAGACAATTTCACTACTCATTTTCCTTACAAAAGATTCTCATCAATCAAATGCTTTTTAAAGTAATACTCAATATTTTAATCATAATTCATTCACGTTTCTTCTATACTTCTGTTCTTTCTATAAGACTATTTCTTCAAGTAATTTTTACTCTCCAACTTTTTTTTTTTTTTTTGAGACAGGGTCTCGCTTTGTAGTTCAGGCTGGCTCTGAGCTCACTGTAGTCCAAGCAAGCCTGGAACTCTGCAGTCCTCCTGTCTCTGCCTCCCAAGTGCTGGGATGACAGGCGTGAGCCACCATGCCCTGCACTGTAGTATGTGGTATTGATTGTTGGTGGGTGTGATTCTCCATGCCCAGCATTGTATGTGGTTACCAGGGATCAAACTCAGGACCTTGCACTTGCAAGGCAGGTGCCGGAAACCACTGAGCTAACCCTCCGGCCCTACTCTCCAGCTTTTAATCAAATTCAAACAAAAACTGCCACATGCTTATGTACTGAAAGATTCCTCCTTCATTCATTGTGGCTTAGGTACTAAAAGTTATACTTTCAGGGATTATTTCTATAGTTGGTGGTTTAAGTCATTTTTTTACTAAAATTAGTTTTTTATGGGAATTACTTCCAATGTTCACTAAATACCTTGGGACACACACATGCATTTGCATTATTAAACTATTTTCTACTGCACCTGTAGAGTCTTCCCACTGATTTTCCGACTCCAAGAATTAAACATCGGTATGAATCTCCAGGCAAAACAGAAAACACAATCTATCCATGAACATGATTTGCCTTCACTGTTGTACTAAGGGTCACAGTGATATATAAGGTTCTCTCTCTGTCTCTCTGTCTCTGTCTGTCTGTCTGTCTCTCTGTTTTGAGTCTCACTTGGTAGTTCAGGCTGGACCTAAGCTCTCTATGTAGCCCAGGCAAACCTTGAACTCAGCAATCCTCCCACCTCTGCTTCTCAAGTGCTGGGATGACAGGCGTAAGCCACCACATCCAGCATTGTGTACTGATTGCTACTGTGTGTGAGTCACCACCCCCGGTATTTCTGTATGTGGTCATGTGGTTACTGGGGATCGAACCAGGGAGTTTGTGCTTGCTAGGCAGGCACTGAAACCACTGAGCTAAATCTTCAGCCCCATCTGTGCACTCCTGATCTCATCACTCCATGAAGAATCATCTGTAAACTGGGCTCAAATTATTTTCTTCTTCCATATTTAGTTATAGCCTATTCATTTTTTGAACCCATATTTTCAAAATGAGAAACAAAAGCAAGGAAAGAACACAGGAAGAACATAACTATCTTCAGAAGATATCATATATGTGTTCTAAATATTTATGAAATAAGTTGTGGACAATGGAGAAAGAAAGAGAAGTTATGAAGGATATATTTTGGTTATTTGTAAGGAAATTGATGGATCCTGAGACCATAATGTTAAGTGAAATATATCAGACACTTATGCCTTAATATAGAATGATTTCTCTTGTATGAGTAAGCAAAGTATGAATTAATTTAAAAGCAAAGTAAACGGTTAGATAAAATGAAACAGGGTGGTCACAGGGAGTAGGAGCGGGAAAGAATGCTGATTTCACACCCTCACTAACATAGTTTTGATAAATCTCTCTTGTCATGGGCCAACGTATAAATCAATTTCCTTACAAACTGAGATAATTCATTTAGCAAATGACTTTCAAAATCTCTATTTTAATAAATGAAACCAAGAAAAAAATAAGTGGAAATAATGTTTCAACGATCCCTGGAAAGCACAGCGATGTGGCAGCACTAGCAGCGCCCCCTGCCGGTCCTGGGACAGGCGGGCCCGAGTGCGCTTTGGGAACTCCGACGGCCGGCCCTGTTAGAGAGTGTTCCGAGCTCACGGTCTTTTAAGACTGTGCTGAATTAAGCAATCTCTTCAAAAATTAGACTTAAACAATCTGTATTTTTTTCCTAGTAGAGTTATTGAACACATATCATATTTACCTTTAGCAATTCTTTATCTCTTGGCCAAACAGAATCACCTTATTTTATAACAGCTCTGCACTTTTATATTACACTTTTTTTTTTCCCAAAAGCAATGCACAGCATATAAGAAAAAAAGAAAAAAAAAACACACAGAATATCTCCCATCAATATGGGCTAGTGATCAAGAATGCCACACTTCAAAATAATCACAATATATCAGCATGTGTACAGTGATTTTTTTTTTTTTTTTGACAGGGTCTCACTTTGTAGTTCAGGGTGGCTCTGAGCTCACGATGTAGCTCAGGCAAGTTTTGAACTCAGCAGTCCTCCTGTCTCTCCCTCCCACATACTGGGATTACAGGTTTGAGCCACCAAACCCAGCATTTGTGGTATGTGGTACTGATGGCCAGTGGGTACGAGTTACCATGCCCGATATGGTTGTATGTGGTTTCCGGGGATCGAACCAGGGACCTTGCACTTGCTAGAAGGGTGCCAGAACTGCTGAGCTAAATCTCCAGCTCGATATGTATCTTCTTTTGTGTTAATTTTAACATCACAATCATTTCTCATTGCTGCACACAACCAGGGTTGCTCATGACTAACTCTTCCAGATTCACCCTTCCCTTTGAATATCTTTCCTCATCGCTTTCCCTTTTCTTTTTTTCCACTTCTACTTCGCCTTTCTCCCCTCTCTTACTTTCCAGCAGGACTACTTACAACAGGATATTTTGTGTTTTCCATCCACAACCTTAGAACCAGGCATTTTCTCCAAGGTCTGTGCATTCCTTCTACTGAAGAATGGTATTAGCATCTAAGATCTGGACATGTTCCTTCATCATCATTATATTGAGACCCTTTTGATTAGAAAAGCTAAATATGTACAGACAACTTCATTGTAACTCATTTATATAGCATATGTGTATATATAAATGTTATTTTATCCTTGTTTCCCTCCTCTACCTGTTTTGCTTAATTGTAATGTTTATTCCTGAGTGAAAAATCCCTCATTAATATCTACATATTTAGTTAAAACACATGGCCTTTAGAGTTACAAAATCATATATTTTTAGATTTTTTTCAAATGAAAATACACTGAGTGTTATAGTTGTTATGGATTGTATCTAGAGGGTCTCCAACATGTGGTTATGGGGAGGTGCTCTTTAGAGGTGCCTGGATCTAGAATTTATAATTCTGCAATCAAGTGTGTGATTGCTATATCAATCCACTGACTGCTTGGGCATAGTTCTGGCTAGAAGTAAGGCTCTTACGGCTACACCTGCCTTAGAGCTTGTAGTTGGGATGAAATGTTAGGAACAGGAAAAGCCCGGCTGCCCTTGCTTATTTGTTGCTGCTTATTGCTGTTGCTGTTTCTCTTCTCTGCAATGTCTCCCTGCTACAACACCCTGCCTTGGAGACAAATGATTCTGGACTGAAACTTCTACAAACTGAGCTAAATCAAACCTTTTTCTCCTTTGGGTGTTGTGCATTTTGTCTCATCAAGAATAAGTCACTCATACTTCTATACATGATTTTATAGATGGTAGAACAGTTAATTTTAAGATCTACTCAGAACACTGTTTTCCATGATTAGTTAGGAATTTTTCTCTATCTCTTACATCACCTATTTGTACTATTTTAGCTTCCTTGGTCAGAGATAAGATATCTTTTTTTTTTTTTTTTTTTGAGACAGGGTTTCCTTTGTAGTTCAGGCTGGCTCTGAGCTCACTATGTAGCCCAGGCAAGCCTCGAACTCAGCAATCCTCCTGTCTCTGCCTCCCGAGTGCTGGGATTACAGACGTGAGCCATCACGCCCTGCACTGTGGTATGTGGTATTGATTGCCGGTGGGCGTGAGTCTCCACGCCCAGCATTGTATGTGGTTACCGGGGATCGAACTCAGGACCTTGCGCTTGCGAGGCAGGCGCAGGAACCACTGAGCTAACCCTCCAGCGCAGAGATGGGATATCTTAATTGACTTTTTAAAACAAACCTTCATGCAACAAACTTAATATTTTGAACATAAAGTGTCACAGCATTTGACAAATTCATAATTATGAATCTAGTCCTGCAATCCCAGTTTATTCCATAAACAAGCCTTAGAACAAGAATATTGTCATGCAATAATTTCTATCTTAAGGACATCGAAAAGATGACTGTGTATACAAATGCTTTGATAGAGAATCATGACATTCATAGTACTGGGCCTGTGAAAGGCAGAAGTATTTAAGATAAATGCATACATATATACATATGCTCATAAACCTTGATTAAAGTGAAATTGCCTGGAAGGAAGGAAAATTAGTTATATAGACATCAGAAGAGATTAATTTCACAAATCTAATATCAATTTTACAAGTGCAAATAATGTGAAAAAAATATTTTTGTTCTGTAATAGCTGGTCTGGATATTTAATCAAGGATTATTTCTACAAAAATGTAACATACTAAGTAGAAAGATGTGAAAGAGCACATGAACTGATTCAGACACTCAATCTATGTAATACAGCAGTGCCTCCCAGAAAAAAAAAGGAAATGCTTCTTTTTCTCCAATTGAATTTTTCATTGATACATTTTATATACAGCTCACAATCACACTCAACCTTGGGGAATTTGTACCAGTATATGACATGAGTTAAATATCATTTTTACCCATATCCCTACCCACCCCACAGCCCTCACCCATTATATATACATGCTTTCTTTTCTCTTTCCAACTCATATTATTTCCCCTCATTACTTTCCCCTACCACATACCCTCTGAGTATTTCCTATTTCACAAAATCTATCATACATTCTAGAGCTCATTTACATCTACAGGTTTTCATACCAAAGAAAATATATGGTATTTACATATTGGTGACCTATATATTTCACTTATTAGTGTGTCCTCAAGGTGTGTCCATTTGGACATAAATGACTCAAACTTGCCATTCTTTACGGCGGAGCAATACTCAATTTTATAAAAAAAGACCACATCTTCTTTATCCAGTCTCCAGTTGATGGACATCTGGGTTGTTTCCAAGATTGGGCTATCACAAACTGAGCTGCTATGAACATGGATGCACATATGTCTTTATGATATGATTCTTTTAATTCTTTCAAGTATATTCCTAGCAAGGCAATAGCAGGGTCAAATGGGACCTCTAACCCTAGTTTTCTGAGGAATCTCCACACTGATCTCCGCAATGGTTGTACAAGTCTTCAATTCCACCAATATGAAGATAGGTTCCTTTCTCCCTGCAGCCCTGCCAGCATTTACTGCTGGTTGATTATGGAATAGCTTCCATTCTTTGTGGAGTGAGATGAAACTCAGTGTTGTTTTCATCTGCATCTCTTGGATGACCAGTGATGTCGAGCATTTCTTCCTATGCTTCTTGGCTGCTTTGACTTCTGCCTCTGGGAATTGTCTGTTCATTTCCGATACCCATTTTTGAATTGGGTCTTTAAACTGGGGGGGTATTTATTTATGTTGTTTATATATATTCTAGATAACACTTGAGATTTGAATTCTGTCTTTGACTTTCTCTGGTCAGTTCAGTGGGGGGGGGCATGAAACTGAAACGTGACAGAGAATAAGCCTCAAAATGCCACTGTTTCCATTGTTCTACAGCCATTCCCTCTCTTTTACAGAGATTTTTCCAGGATTACTGACATTTCCTCAGCCTCACTACAACCCAAGAGATAATGGAGAGAATCAGTGATCTTGTCATAATATGGTTTTAAGGGCTGAAATTATGAAAAGAATTATATCAGGTGGGCTAGTTATTGGGCTCTAGCCAGTCTTAAATTTTGGAGAAAATTCTCTTAGTTGAGTGTGTGAACCTTGGCAAACGTTTTGTTACAGTGTGACAGTTTGAAAGGGAGTCTTTCAGATAATTCTCTGTGACATGTTTTTCTTTTTCCTTCTTGTCCCACAGTTCTTTCGTTGTATGTGGATAAAGTTAAGAGGAAGAAGCAAAGGAGTGGAGCCCCGTGGCAAAATGCGGCTGAACAGAGGTGCAGATTCTTCCTGAAAATTCAGGCTCACTCTGCAGCTTTGCAGTGGGGTTACCTACATTTCAGAGTGTCCTTTCATTGCCTGTAACTGTGCATTAATTCCACAGGAACTGTTACACACCCGTGCTTTGCTCATGCCCTTTAGACTGACATTTGCTAATGATCTGAAGCCTCAGTGCACTCATGGGGTGAGCCAGCCCTGGAATGGTGTCCACCTTCCAAACGGAAGGGAAGAGTTTGTGTTAAGAAATGTGATGCAGTAAAACCACCAAAATATCAGTTCAAGATTGTTTATACAAACGAGGGTGAACATTATAATGTTTACTGATCTCTACTGTGGTAAATATAGCAACTCTTGAAATATATACCTCCAGCACATAAATATGTGTCAGAGCACTTTGAATCCACTCACTCAGAATCAGCAGACATTTCTGCTCTAATTGTTGTATGGCTACTGTCATTCTGGTTCATGTATCTCTTGATCACTTGGTTCTAATTGATTTCATTTTAGTCATTCCTTGTTCGTATTCAGCAATATTTTCATCTTCTAGAAGAAACAAATGTATAAAGCTATGTTAAATGTACTTTTGTGTTAGGGTACTTTTTGACACAGTGAGTTTCTCAAGGGAAATGTGATGATATTTCAACGGGTACTTTAATTTTTGATCCTCCTAAGAATTAACTAATGTATAAGTAGTTGCAATATAGATGAACATACGTCACTTTCAAAGGAGTGATTCTATTCTTCTTTCCACTTGTGATTGTGTCACTGACTAGTAAACAGCAAACACAAGTAGTAAATATGTGGCTGCTAGAATGTGTCACAAATAATAAATATTTGCTAACTTAACTTACCTAAATGTGAATAGATGAAAAACCTGGTTAAAGAAAAGATTAATAGTTCAAAAAAGCTTCATTTGAAAACAAATACTGTAAAATTCAACAAATATGTAAAAGTAATTTTAGTTTATATATCAAAAATTCTGGTGCTGGGTGTGGTGGCTCACGCCTGTAATCCCAGCACTCGGGAGGCAGAGACAGGAGGATTGCTGAGTTCGAGGCTTGCTTGGGCTACATAGTGAGCTCAGAGCTAGCCTGAACTACAAAGCAAGACCCTGTCTCAAAAAAAAAAAAAAAATTCTGTAGAGGGCCGGAGGGTTAGCTCAGTGGTTCCGGCGCCTGCCTCGCAAGCGCAAGGTCCTGAGCTCGATCCCTGGTAACCACATATAATGCTGGGCGTGGAGACACGCCCACCAACAGTCAACACTGCATACCACAATGCCGGAGTAGTGGCTCACGCCTATAATCCCAGCACTCGGGAGGCAGAGACAGGAGGATTGCTGAGTTCGCGGCGGCTTGCCTGGGCTCCATAGTGAGCTCAGGGCCAGCCTGAACTACAAAGCGAGACCCTGTCTCAAAAAAAAAAAAAAAAAATTCTGTAGATATTTCTTCTACAGTGAAAATTGCTGGTATATATTTTTTACTTGACTTAAATTGAAGTACTTAAACTTATAGCTAAATATTTAATTTTTTAATTATGAGAACTACTCAAAAGAGCCTGTATCTATTTTATCTATTAATGAAAAGAGTAACTCAAAATCAGATAGTAAAAATACAAGATAACATTTTATTTGGGATCATCATGGTGAGTTAATACTTATCTATTGACCCTAAAGCAAAATCAAGTACCTTGAAAATATCTCTTAAGTTTGCAGAACATTGTAAATATGAGACATATTTACATAATTTGTCATGGTCACCAAATAATGCAGAAAAACAGTTCAAAGGCCAAAAAGACAAAAAGTTACTGCATTTGTTTTTAAGGAAATTCCATTGACGAAATGCTTCTAAATTCAGTGGGATCAAAATAATCAGCCTTGTAGGTCTATGCTCCTGCTGAATAAAGAGGAAAGTGATTCTCTGAAATCATCCTGAGTCTGTGTCCTGGCTTTTTGTCTCAGTCTGGGCAAAGATACAACACACATCAACCACAAAGTTTTCCCCTTTTATCCTTCCAGTAGCTATCAGTGAGGTTATTGGACATAATTTTGATCACTAGAGACTTCTCCAAATTTTTCTTTAGTATAGTTTGGTGTTATGCTTAAAATTTCTAATAGACTCTTTAAACATCATTTTAATTTCTTTCTTCTTTCTTTTGTCCTTTCTTTATCCTGCTTTGTTTCTCCTTTTGATCTACAACTCTGTGTTATTCTCACTTTCCTTTCTCTATTCTCTCTTTTCTCTTACTTTTGTATTCTTCTGCGTATTGTGAAACCAATTATACAATGAAATCCCTACTTATTTTAGAAAGCCTTCATTCATGGGTTACATCAGATTTGTTACAATTTGAACAATGTAGCTAAAGTTAAAACATTGGTTTTTATATGAATGTTTTTGACTCTTTGTAGGATTAATAATAGGAGCTTCATAATTCTTTCTTGTAATTTCCCCCTTTATATTACATTTCAGATTAACTTTTGTTCTCAAGTGGTTTCTAGAAGATATTTAACTGATATGAAGGTTACTATCACTCAGAGTGTCTGAGGAAAGAAATGCAACCACAAGATGGTTTTGATACCTTAAGGTTCTGGCGGGAAATTACATTTCTTGCTGATATTCTCTGCCACTGATTGCTAACAGTGCTAACTGTGGTCTCTCGAAAAGCCTGTGTTTCTCTATTGATAAACTGTCTATGGGAAATGTTCTTGTAAGATACACTTTTATTTCCTTAGATTTATAGCACTTTAAATTTGTTGCTTTCAGTTTTAAGAAAAGTACATAAACTGAAGAAATGACCAAAAATTTTAAGCAAATAATTCCTGAGGTGTTTGTAAACATAAGCTTTGTGACAATTACTAAAATGGAAAGATTGCCGTGTATCCCTATAGCTGTGTCATGGTTAGATTAGCTTTTCTGCAGTTTTCCTTTTTCTAAATTCCTTGCCCATTTTCACTTGGCTAGTTCTCTGGGCAGTGTGCCCACCTTGTATTAATGTTTGTTTACTGCAGTTTACATTACCCAGGAGAGTGTTTTTAGCTGGGTGCCTAGACATGAACTATCATTAAATAGCAAGAGGTACATTTATTAAACATATAAGTACATTAGGTAACCAAAAATATATTTTTTTCCAATAGCAGTTGGTAGAAAAGTAGGCTTATGTATATAATACTCTTTGGTTTTTTTTTTTTTTTAAAACTGGTAACCTTTTTTTTAAACAGACAGTTTAAATTGATTCTTATCTAAATTGATTAACTTCCTCTTTTTATTTCAAAAGCAGCCATATGTTAATATCTCTTGCTGTGTCTAAAAATGATAAGCAAAAACATGAGCTTTAAGAAGCATGTACCTTGGATGAGAAGAATTAGATAGTTTAAGCTAAAATTAGAGGGCTTAATTGGCTATCAGTATGGATTTCCTAAAAAATACATTCAACAAATATTCTACATATTTTTGCAATAAGATGTATAGTATAAAAGATTAAGAGGTCATCCTTTATTTTCTCATCATAGATTAAAAAAACATAAGAGAGAACTACTCTTAATATTGGGAAATCTGTAAAGAGCATATGTCTGTCATTTACAAATTTACACATAGGGGCCAGGGATTTAGATCAGTGGTTCAGGCATCTGCCTGGCAAATTCAAGGTCCCAAATTCAATTCCCTGTAACAACATACCACAGTGTTGGGCATGGCAGCTCACGCCCACCAGCAATCAGTACCACACACCACAATGCTGGGAATGGTGGCTCAAACCTGTCATCCCAGCACTCCGGAGGCAGAGGCAGGAGGATGGCTGAGTTTGAGGTTTGCCTCGCCTACATGTGAGCTCAGGGCCAGCCTGAACTACAAAATGAGACCTTGTCTTAAAAAAAAAAAAGTACACATAGCAGGTTACGGTAGCACATACCTGTAATTTAAACACTCTGAGTGACTGAGGCAACTGTCAAGTTGAGCCTGGCTTTAATAAATTAGTGAGTTAAGACTTTTTCTTTAAGTAGAAGATTTTCAAAAAGATAATGTTATAGATCAATGTGAAGTTTCTGGATTCAATAACTATTTTACATTTCTCACCATCAGTTGTATATTTATGACTTAGTAATTTAAAAAGCAGCAGAAATATTTGCAGAAAGTATCGTTTACAACTCTAATGTAACTAAGAAAATTGTGTGTAGTCAGCCATATCTCAAATTAAATTATAATTTTCACTATGATGACAATCTCAAGAATTATAAAACATAAAGCCCTTCGTTATAAGTAAATTGTTTAAAAATATGTTAGAGAAAGTAAATAATATGAATAGGAATTTAATAATGAATACACATAAGTAAAAATCTG